>QGMG01000137.1:0-49893 GCA_007825325.1 Lachnellula cervina | reverse complement strand
GGGGCCGTGGGAGGAAGGGCTGCCGGGGGAGATGAGGGTGAGGATGAAGGCGGGGGATGTGGTGTTTTATAACAATAATATTCTGCATCGCGGGGTGTATCGGAGTGGGACGGAGAGGATGACGTTGCATGGGAGTATGGGGCATGTGGGGGGGAGTCAGCTGCGGGCGAGGAATGTGCTGCAGCATGGGGTTGGGGAGTGGGTGCGGGATATTGATTTGAGTGGGTTGGAAGGGGAGGAGAGGGTGAGGGCTGAGGGGATGAGGGAGCGGTTGGTGAAGATGGGGACGCATACTGGGGGTTACTCGTTGGAGGGTTGAGATGGTGAAGTAAACGTATGAATGAATGATGGGACATGATGAATGGTGTGTTTTCAACAGCTTCTAGTGCTGAGATTGTCAAGTTGCTAGTAAACTGTATACAAGTTCGCGGCAATGCACGCCCTGGCAAAGTCTGCAAATACATCCGTGTTCTAGACATTAGTCAAATCTCTTGGACTCTTAGCCCGGAATTGCTTCTCCCCAAGCATCTGTTGAAGGTAGTATTTATAGCCTTCGCGAAAAGCTCATCCTCGGACCCATCCAACTCAACCTTTCACTTGAATCCGGCAAAAATCGCCGCAAATCCCAGGATGTATAAAATACTCCTGATTCGGCAAAAACAGTATATTCGCCGGACTCGGAGACGATGGGAAGCTGTGGAGGATATATTATCAACCTGAAAAAGTCCTGGTCGTAGAAGAATATGTCAAGAATTCGCTTAAAAATCGCCATAAAGTGCATCCGCTGGGAGTGATCAAATTACATGGTCTTAATAGCGCTAGACCGCGCTGAACGTATAACTGCAATATCAAGAACGTGAGAAAGAGCAAGAACTTGGTGTTTGAAATTAGGCTTCTACGAAGTCTGCTGAGCAGGAGTAGGGGCGTCCCACACAGCACAGCTGCACAAGATAGAATTTCGCCTGCAGCGAGGGGCTCAGCTCCGCGTCCGACAGTAATCGTCCATTTAAATGGACGATTAGGATAGTTCAATCACATCATTGACCGGTTCATTGGTGTTTTCATGAATCCAGCTTCCACAATATTGAGTGAAGCCGAGCTTCAAGACCGGCACATTAGCGCTCTTTGCAGCTTCGAGACGACCTGATGGGGCGAGCATCGATAGCTTCCAGTAGCTCTGCGTTCTCAATGCTGCCTAGGATGGAGATTACTTCGTTCCGGGTCCCGGCAGAGGTTGGGCTTTCCCAGCGGCACAATGCTTGGCTGGTGTAGTCGGTAGCGCCGATGGCAAACATATGGTCCCTTTGTCCACGAGACAAGGCTTGAGATCTTCTAGATAGTGGATGAAACGCTAATAATGCATTGGCACAGGGCTGACAAGTATGTATGATGCTGAGTGCAAGATTGAAAAGATATTCGTTTCAAACGGTTGAGTAGGAAGAATTGAAGATGTACGAGTACAGTAGGGCAATCAGCTAAAAGCTTTTCTAGCTGCTGCTTTGAAAAACGATTCTAATGATACGAGCCGTTCCAACGCATACTCCGTATCGCCATTGGCAATTAAAGTCCGAGTTATTAAACCGTTGATGACTTGAAAACCGAATCGGCGATCATATACACCAAACGGGTATAGAAACATCCCTCATGGCCAATCAGAGCTTACTAAGCTCCCGTCAGCCTTTGAAAAGGGCTTTTAAAGTTCAATCAGCTGAGTTCACCATGTGAAACCAAAGGAAACATGCATGCAGATGCACATGTGGCTTTTTACAGAGTATTAGCAACGCAGCTTTATTACCGTTGCTCCAGGTTGTGCACACTCGGGGAGAGAGCAGACTTCTGTTGCAGCAAATTGGAGAAGTAGCTACGAGTACAACTTAAATGGATTTGGCTGTGTCACGTGTTTGAGACTAGACTAGGGCTAATAGGGTAAGATAGTCGAAAAGGATGCTGTATCTAGGTATAAATTTACGGAGTAGAATACCGGTAGTAAGTACCTATGCATGCACGCATCCACAACTCATTCGTGACACGTCCATATCCTCCGCATCTCCCCCTTGTTGTCGAGGGGTTTTACTCCGTAGTTTGGGTCGGGTCGGAGATAGCTCCGTATATTACTTAGGTAGCGTAGCTTAGTACGGAGTGGAGTCCTCGCTCGGTAACTACCAGTAATTTACAATCAGCTACTGTACCTACTGTACTCCGTACCGTGCGTTAGGCTACGGTGCGTAAGGTAGGTACCTAGGTAAGGTACTTTACTTTACTCGGCTGTACATTTCAACCAATGGGGCAGCTTGCTGCAGTAAGGGCCGTTATCCAAACAACACCCCTGAAGTGTCAAATACAATCGCACCATACACAGCCGCTGTCTGTGAGCGGCTTTCGCCTTCAAACCCCGCATATGGACTGATTCTGGATTTTGGGGCTCGCTAGCCAAGGGGTCCTTGCAAAGGGTCTGGTGGGGCGGGGCGGGTGCGCAGGGCTACGCTACGCTACGGTACTGTACTGCTTGCTACTCGTACAGTGCCCAAAGCTACTGTACTCGATCGATCAGATCGAACCTCAAAGGAAAGAAAGCTCGGTTTGCCACATTTTGACTTATCCGACGAGCAACATTCGCCCAAGTATTTTGTTTTATCTCGCACCTCTTCCCGCTGACCTGACCTGGGCCTGGCCATGCAAGCAACGTAGAAAAAGACATTCCTTTCCTCTCTCCATTGTCTGTCTGTCTGTCTGTCTGCCTGTCTGCCCGTCTGATTGACGAATATGCCCCGAGATGTCTGTTCCGAATCTCCAGGACTCCAGGCCTTCTGTGGTCTTCCTTCCCGCCAGCGAATTTACTGTTGGGCGTGTCTTTCCCATCCGCAATCTGGTCAACAACGCAGCGAGAGTGGCTCGAGAAATTGGAGACGATGCTCTTAGATCTGACGCTGATGCCCAGCCTGGAACATCCGTGAGTTGGAACGAGGTGGAATTTATTGCAGGTGGACAAACAGCTGATATTGAGGACTCGGTTGAAGTGGCGAGACGACAACGTGAAACCCGTCTATGTACCATCTCCATCTGCAGCCCCAAATCCAGCTCCAGAACCCCGCCTCCCAACACCTCCTCCTCCAAGTACTATTGAAAGCTTGACAACCACGCCGCCTCCAAATAAAGGGCTTTCCATAACACATGACTTCAACAGGCGGCTGGTCACGGAGAGGAATCAGTATGTCCCATCGCAGTCAGGTCCGCCAGGCGTGTCAAAGTCTACCTTCCATCGATGCGAAGATGAACCAATCCGCATACCAGGAGCTATACAACCTTTCGGAGCACTGGTAGCTTTCAAGTCCAATGCGGACAATTTTTTGGAATGTCGGATCTGCAGTGAGAACTGTCGCAGTATTCTGGGCTACGGGCCAGAAGAGCTTTTCGGCTTGAGGTCCTTTCTTGATATACTGGAGCCAGGCGATCGGGAGGAAATGGTCGCTCGTGTTACGCATGCTCTGGATAACCCCACCAAGCCGAACGAGGATACCCAACTTGATATCTTCAACACTTCAATCATATCGATTGACGGGTCTCAAATTCCTCTCTGGGGTGCTATACATGCACTTGCCTCAGGAGGTCTGGTGATATGTGAATTTGAAGCATACTCAGACGCTTTTTACCCCAAAGATCCGGACGGCGTAAAGCATTTGCCGAAGACGCCCTTTACATCTGTCGATATGGATATCTCTCCTGAGGACAGACTCAAGAGCACCACGAGCGGGAGCACACCCTTAAAAGCCCTCAGCATGGCCCGATGGAAGGCACAATCTGGATCCTTTTCCATGGACATGTTCAATGTCATGACACAGGCACAACAGCAATTAGCCGCGTCAAATACTATACAGCAAGCCCTTGACGTTGTAGTTGGAATCATCTCGGAGCTTACAAGCTTCCATCGGGTGATGATATATCGTTTTGACGAATTGATGAATGGAAGTACAGATGCTGAACTTGTCCACCCGGAAGCGAGTAACGACTTGTTTAGAGGCAAGCAACCTGTACCATGCATTTGCAGGTACTTCTACCCTAATACTTTAATTAGGCCTTCAATTTCCAGCGTCAGATATTCCAAAGCAGGCTCGAGATTTGTATAAAATCAACAGAATCCGTGTTCTACACGACCGTGATGCAGAAACAGCCAGATTGGTGAGTCCCAACATCCGATACTTTAAACCAGGGGCAAGAAGTTGACTTGTTCACCAGGTTTGCCGCGATTCAACCGACTTCGCGGTCCCGCTTGATCTGAGTCATTCATACTTACGTGCCATGTCACCGATCCATTTGAAGGTAAGCTTATTCTCATACAAGCCTGTTGACATAATATTGAAGGGGAGCTAGGAGCCTGGGAGTTGTTTCAAGAGCTCATATGCCGGCTCCCGAGACGGCTCCCAGTCTACTCGCCAGCCGCCCCCTCGGCCCTCTCTAAATAGTTAGCTCTGTACTATGCTAATTCGTTGGGCTCAAAGTACCTCGGCAATATGGGTGTCCGATCTTCTATGTCGGTATCCATCGTCATCAATTCCGAGCTTTGGGGCTTGATAGCCTGTCATCAGTATGGAGAGTATGGGCTTCGAGTGCCACTACCAACTCGAGAACTTTGTCGAAACATTGGCGAATGCGCGTCAACGAACATCGAGCGTCTGCTAATGATTCAGCGTATCAAAGCTCGAAGACCACCTGTCATGACTCCACCGACACAGTCTCCTTCGGGGTTTATTGCTGCATCGTCTGCTGACCTACTTCGTGTCGTTGACGCTGAATTCGGGCTCCTTAGCATTCAAGACGAAGCGCGAGCAATTGGGAGACTAGATCCATACCCTGAAGCTCTGGCAATACTAACCTACTTACAATCTCGACGTTTCACCTCAATAATCTCTTCACAGAATATTAACAAAGACTTTCCTGACATTGAGTTTGCCGCTGGAATTCATATAATATCAGGACTGCTTATCATCCCATTGAGTATCGGGGGAAACGATTTTCTGGTCTTCTTCCGGAAGGGCCAACTGAAAGAAATACGATGGGCTGGCAATCCATATGATAAGATTGTCCGCGCCGGTAGCGAGTATCTTGAACCCAGGGCCAGCTTCAAGCGTTGGACTGAAACTATCGTCGGCAGAAGTAAGCAATGGACTGATGACCAGCTGGAGACTGCCAGAGTCCTGAGCCTTCTCTATGGTAGGTTCATTGAAATCTGGAGACAAAAGGAATCAGCCGGTCAAACTAGCCGGATGAGGCGTCTATTGATAAGCAATGCATCTCACGAAGTCCGGACGCCCCTCAATGCAATTGTTAATTATCTGGAAATGGCCCTGGAGGACAAATTGGAAGATCCGACTCGCGAACTTCTAGAGAAAGCCCACAAAGCATCACGATCCCTGATCTATGTCATTGATGATCTATTGAACCTTACGAAGGCGGAAGACGGCCCTGTCAATTCAAAGGGTGAAACGTTTGATCTCGGAGCCACGGTATCACATGCTATCACTGCTTTCCGCAAAGAAGCAATGCGCCGGGGGCTTAATTTGACCGTCTCAACACATCAAGGTTTACCAGAGAGGGTCAAAGGTGATGCGGCTCGTCTACGTCAAGTGCTATCAAATTTGACCACCAATGCTTTCCAACACTCTGTAGCAGGAGGAATCAAGGTGGACATCCGCCTCCTCCAGACTAAGGAAAACATCTCGGTGATAGGCATCACCGTCCAAGACGTCGGGGCTGGAATGTCGGAAACCCAGCTTGATGACCTGTTCCAGGAATTTGAACAAATTATTGACGAGGATGGTCGCTCCGTATCTGCATCTACTACACCATCGATCATGGGAGACGACATGAAAACCCTGGGCCTTGGCCTCGCCGTTGTTGCTCGATATGTGCATAACATGCATGGACAGATTAGAGTTCACAGTGAGCTCGGCAAGGGGACAATCTTCGGGATCGAATTGCCCTTTGAGCACGCCTCACGCCTCGATAATATACGACTATCACCAGGAGAACCTGTGCTTGAAGTATCATCAGCCAGCACTATAACCCAGGCTGAACCTCTATTGGTAACACTTCCAGAGCCAAAAGGCAAAAGTTTTGCCAGTAGGACCGATAATATAACCCCACACCAGGAGATTGTCATTCCACTCTCAAATCCGCCCAACCCTACTGCAATCACACCTGGGACTTTAAGTTCTGGTTTCAGCAGTCTCTCGGGTGCGAGTGGGAACTTTCCTTTCCCCAGAATGGGCCCGGATGATTCTGGTTCTAAAGAGCTTCTTTCAGTGCTCATTGCAGAGGACAATCCTATCAATG
Organism: Lachnellula cervina; assembly: GCA_007825325.1. NCBI lineage: Eukaryota > Fungi > Ascomycota > Leotiomycetes > Helotiales > Lachnaceae > Lachnellula > Lachnellula cervina. Next base: position 43,563 of record QGMG01000137.1, on the reverse strand, counting down.
CTAAGCTGCTCACTCGACGTTTAGTAAAATTGGGTCATGAAGTGGTGGTTACGTATGATGGCCAAGAATGCCACGATCACTTTGCTTCGAAGCTTCAAAACGTCGATGTCATACTCATGGACTTACAGGTACGATTTCCATCATTCCGGCTTCGTTTTATTTCTAACCATTTCCAGATGCCACTTGTAGATGGAGTACAGTGCACAAAAATGATCCGGAGCTTGGAGAAGGAGCTTGGGCATACCCTGAAGGAACGCCCCAGGGTACCTATTATTGCAGTTTCTGCCTCTCTCACTGAAGACAACAGATTTGACTACTTGCAGAATGGGTACGTGACTTCCTCCTCCAGAGAACGCGGGTTTGGGATTGTAGTGTTAATACGCCATCTAGTTTCGATGGTTGGATTCTAAAACCTATCGATTTCAAAAGACTCGACTTCCTACTTCAAGGCATCAACACTCGACATCTCAGATACAATGCCCTATACACGCCGGGTACTTGGGAGCAGGGAGGATGGTTCCTGGCATGAATGAAAATTTGCCATGCATGTCATCACCATCAAACCTCTCATTGATATCGCCAAAGATTGGACAGGTGTTTTGGAGTACTAATTAGGAACCAAAATTGGCGCAAAGTGATTGGATGAGAATATTATGATAGCTTATGCTTCTGAGATACCCACAGAGTTGGAAATATGATAGAAAGAAACCATTTTACATAACTTGTTGTAACGTAAGACGATTTGAGATGAGTTTCAGCCGGCTTTTTTCAAAGGGATCTAAATATGCTTTTGTGACTAGTCTCGCGTGTGCGGAGGGAGTAAGGAAGAGATCTTTGGATACGATGGTGGAGTCCTAACTACAGTAGCACATGCAACTGACCTAGAGCTTCCAAGGCAGCCAGCACTGGAAAGGGTAAGAAAGGGTAAAGCAGGGAGTAAGGTGTTATGGCGAACCACGTGCCTAAGAATCACTTTACGCGCCCGCGCCCCCTAGTCTGGGACAGCGACCAAGGGAGTGGGATAAGGAAAAGGGGGGTGGGATATGATATATAAGGGTTTGGCGCTAAGCTGACTACCGGTATATTAAGTTGAGGTAAGTTGGTAAGGCTTAGCGAGGGTGGGGGATAGGGGCGTGGGTGTAACGGTAAGCGAGTGCGAACATTTACTTACCTAGGGAGGTATAATTACCTATTTGGGGCAGCACCTTGGTTTTATATAGGTATGTATACTTAAAAGAAGCAATTTGTGGCCATGCTACGGAGTAAGCCTAAGTGCTGCCAGTTGTTCGCACGAAAGTTTTGTGAATAGGCAGGCAAAGGTGTGAATAGGGATGTGCAGAGAGGGAGAAGGAAATGGAATGGAAATAAGGGATGGTTAAACGATTATAACGATGGATGAACGGCTGCAACGGGATATTTGTATATGGTAATTTGCTAGCGTTTTGCTGTGAAGATAGATGGTGGATGGGGAGGTCTGTGCTATGACTTCACCGCGAGAAGACAATGACTATGATAAAACAAACACTCAGCACGTGCTGGAGTTTCCCATCACTATAAGCGCCAGGCTTCATATATGCTTGAATTAGAAGATCATTGTGTGATCAGCTAAAAGGAGGCTTATTATTAGGGTGATCCCTGATGATAATAATATCCATATCAAAGTGGGCCAAAGTTTATTAGCAGGCCCAATAACAATCCATTTGTCGATTCTGTTCTCAAGTTAGCATACTATATCCCAGATGGAAAATTGTATAAAGGGGGTTGGTTGACTTACTGGTGAGTCCGAATCCACTCCTAGCGATATTATACTCTCCAACCAATCCAAAAGGGTGCCATTATCCCAGTCACCCACCGAACAGTACGGCAAATTTGTACTGTCCGTGTCCGTATCATCCCACGTCGTATCGCCCGCGGCTATGGTCATAACCCATTTTTGCCAGAATATGGAAGTATCTGGGTTTGGAAAAGCTATTCTCCCTTTGATCATTCCGGATCCACTGGATCTCGAAACCTTGTCTTTTTTCAAAAAGTCGACGGTGACATCATATGGTAGCTTGGAATCAGAAGCCGAGACATAAAGTCTATCACCCCATTTACTTTGCATGCTTTGACTAGCGATCAAGTTGTTGCCGCCATCGGTGATGTTGAATTGTACGTATAGTGGCTCGTTATAACCTTCGGATGCTTCGAAGATATGGAGGTCGCAGGTGCCGGTCTGGTATGCAGGTGGGGGCGGTGCCGTCGTCTTGGCCGGTGGAGGCGGTGCTGTTGTTTTTGGAGGCGCGGTGCTGACTCCGATGAGCCCTGAGGAGAGTGGGCAGTTATAGGTTATAGAATGGTCGGAGCCCACGGTGGTCTCGGGGGTGGCTACCCAGTCATTGTCGCAGTGACATACTATAGTGCTGAGTGCAGCTACGCTTGATAATGTACATGAGGCTATTGGGGGTACTGAAATTATTGGGGGTGCTGAGGTTGTCTTCCGAGTGGTAGTCGGGTCAGAGGATGATTTGGTACTACCTGATGCGCTGGCGCTGATAGATGGGCTTGATAGCTTAGGAGTGGCGGCCTTGGAAGTGGTGGAAGCCTTCGAAGTGGTGGAATCCTTGGAAGTGGTGGAACGTGAGGTTGGCGATGCTGATGCGCTACCGCTATGAGATGGGCTTGATAGCTTAGGAGTGGCAGTCTTAGAAGTGGTAGAAAGTGAGGTTGTCGCCGAAGACGAGGTCGAGTTTGTGGAAACTGTTGGCTGAGCTGAGGGCGATGCTTTTCGTGAAGCCGACGAAGAGACCGTTATTGACGCAGATGAGACTTTGTGTGAAGCGGAGGGAGAGGCCCTTATTGACGCGGGGGACGAAGAGTTTGCGGACGCAGTTATCGATCCGGAGATTGAGCCTGTCGTAGTTGCTTCGTCGGAGGACCAGGTGATATAGCTGTGATCAAGATTTCAGAGTCAGCATTGCCTGATGAAGGAGGGTTTGGGAGTTTGAAAAAGTTCTCGTAAGTTCAAAATATGTGATATTCTTCCTAGAAGGTTACTTACGCATCAGTTTCGTCAGCCATAGCCACTGCTAGGATAGACTGCTGCATGCCGTACCAGTCTGTAGCTATAGTGTCATAGGCATTTAGATAATCGGCTTCTTCGATGGTGACCGTGATCCCCCCACTGTTTGTCGTTGTGGTCGTGGATCCGGTCAGCGAGGTCGAGCAAGCGGTGACGGTAGAGCAAGAGAGCGTGATGGTGGAAGTTGACTGTGTCGTTGCGCCAGATGGCGTGAAGACGGACAATGAAGTGTCGCAGGCGCTTTTTGTCTGTGCCGAACAAGAGCTGCTAGAACTGCTAGAACTGCTAGATTTTGATCCTGTACTCTCAGGGGCCGTACTGGTAGGCGAGGAAGACTTCTTTTCTTCCTCGTCCTGCATATCTTTAGCAATTTCTTCTAAAGTATCTGTCAAGTTCTCGACCAAATCGACGTCTGGCGTGGGTTTTTTCACTTCATCGGCCAAGTTTTTGACTACACTCGTAGCACAGCCAATAAGCTTGGAAACATCATCAACCGCACCAGTAAGCGCCCCGGTTATGCTGCCTATTATACTCCTGTCCTGAAGCAAGGCTCTCAATTGCCTTTCTGACAATGAGCTTCTCTTTCTCTTAGTGCTCGAGCAGTCTGGAATGTCGGGCTTGATTGTCAAGTCATTAAATAAGGACTCCGCCTCGTCTTTTGTACGCTGAACGTTGTCAAGGTATAGTGATTTTAGCTTAGGATCCGTGAGCTGTAGTCTATTGGTTTTGAGACCAAAGAATAGGGCTCCAAGCAATACCGCCTGGGACGTTGCTGATTGGTCTGATATTGTGGTCGATGGAACGTTGAGCCAAGCAAAGGAGGCCGGAGTTGGCGTTGTTGTCTCAGTCCATGAGCCACTCCATGTGAAATATGCTGCCGAGCTAGGAGAAGACTTTGGTGAAGACGTCGACAGAGACGAACTTGGCAATGAGCCGGATGCCAGGGATTTGGACGGCAAGCCAGCAGCTGTAGCTGTCGCATTGTTTGATATGCTTGTAGAGGAGCTTGATGTCTTGTTGGAGGAGTTTGTACTGGCAAAGCTTCGGGTTGATGAGTTTTTGCCACGAGCTGAAGTGCTTAGTGTAGTAAAGCCCTGGGAAGCGATTCTGGAGCTGCTTTTACGGCCCGTGGTAGTTGATGCCGGGGCGAAGAATACTGTAGATTTGTCTTCGACAATGGCGGAGCCGTCCAAGGAGATGATATCGGTACCAATTGTATATCCCTGGCCTTGTGAGATAGTAACAAGGGCCGAACCTGATTCAGTGAACACAAAGCCCGTTGCATTGGAATGATCTAATGTGACGGTTTTATGATCTATAATCAAGGTGATGTTCTGGTGGTTGTTTGCATTGGCCGCTCGAGCGTGAAGATTTCGTTTCGAGCCTCCTGCTGCTCCTTCGACGGGAAGTACTTGAATTGATCCGTCATCCATTGCTCGTTGGGCTGTCGCACCGTTGTTTGGAGATATCATCCTGGAGCCAAGGCCAAAAATGGCATAACTGTCGGCGTTTTTTATTCCTCCGTTACCACTCAGTTTGCGGCAGTTTTTCCAGCCATACGAATCGGAATGCCCAGGTCTACCTGAACCTGCATCTACAGTGCCAGCTTTGGGAATCGCGTGTGTCATTTCGTGAAGCATAGTAGCTTCGAACGTGTACGCTACGTCCATCGCAGTCTTGAAGGGGTCGTCAATCCAGTCGCCTACTTTTAACAAACCTCTTGCTAGACTAGCCTTCGAGCCCTGGTCTTTCAAGCTTTTGATCTTAAGGCTCTTTTGTGTTTTCAAATACGAGGTGCACATCTGGATCTGGGAGGGACGGTCGACGCCCTTGGAAAGCCATTCCCCTGTCCAAGCCTAGAGAGAGGTTAGTGTCTGAAATCAGTTATAACGCCACTTCTGGTTCCGGTACATACCGAAAGTTGAGTAGTGCTGAAGAAGCCGCTGCTCTTGCAATCCTCGTATACGCTTTCTGCTCTGACTGATATACCAATGCTAGTATCACAGGTCATCCCCTTTCTCTTCACTCCGTCGCAGTCTTGACCTTCCTTGAAGCGGCTATAATCGCAATACACAATAACGGTATTCGATTTCAGTAATCGATAGTTGCCAGGATCAGGAGCTGCGTCGGGTTCCCCACTATTGCTCTTGTACGTGAGGACTGAAGTAAGTGTGCTCTCGGCAAGTTGCCAATTCGTATTACCAGTATCAATTTTGCCATCTGTTAAAGCTTCACTGAACATGTAAGAGATGAGGTCTTTCCGAGCCTGCCATTTAGCTCCGCTCCCTAGACTCGTGATACCAAATGTATCGAACCCCGCTTCAGCGAGATCGAACGCGTTATTCATGCCATCGGTTATCAGCTGGCTATACGTTGCACAGGAGCTGTCCATAATCCAGCCATGACTGGTAGTAAAGTATCCTAAAAGAACGGCGAAGGTACTAGTAAGCTTCATGGTGAGATAAAAAGAGCGAGAAGAAGCTGTATGTAGTTGCAGAGCGTGTTGAAACTGGAGTTTCTGCGAGTCGAGAGAGAGTCAGAGCCTCACGGCTGCAAGAAAGTAAGAGGCAAAGAACGGAGCTGCTATGAACAGTAAGGAAAACGGACGATAGGGAGAGAGAAAGATGAAACTAATCGCAATGCCCAGTGGATATAAGTCTATAAATCAGGAGCTCATTTCTAATAATACATCAAAAGGGCGAAGAATATCAACACGTCGTGTGAGAATACTAACTGATCCTGTTCATCCTTCAAGCTCAGCTATCATCTCGAACAATCTCAGCATTACTATGAGAGTACTCATTTTACTTAATTCTAACTGCTGTGGGGATAAAACTTACGTATACCGTGCCACTTATACGTAAATATCTCGGATTCTATGAAATACAAGCTTGTTTCGCTTTAAAGTTGCTTCGCCCTCAACAGGCCAACTAGATATTTTGCGGTAAAGAACCAGTCTGTGGCATTCCGTCCTTCCACGCTAAACAGTCTCACCTGACACATTGTGGTACTGTAAGAGAAAAGAGTATAGTTCGTTCCGGCCAAGACAGTTCATCCAAGGCCTGGGTAGGGGGGCCTTGCTTTGGTGCTTTACTGTACGACATTTTTGCCCAGGCCTTTTGGTGGAACTGATTTGCCTGGGATTGGAGGAAGGAAGATAGCCAGCTTGCGCGCTTGATCGAGCCGATGTGTACAGTAGCGATGATGTGAAGTATTAGCAGATCCTTGACTGCGCTTACCTTCTTATGATAGCATCCCCGCAGTTTCATCATTCCCCTGAATAATAGTCTCAGGGGCAATCTAGGTGGGCGTTGTGAAGTTGGGATTTGTTGGCGTGTACGAGTAAGGAGCATACCTATAGAAAGGGTCCCTTGTACGCTAGTCGTGGATTGAAGCCCATGGGATACCGTGGCCGCAGCATGCATGCATTTCAAATAGTAGTTATGATAAGACAGGTCGTGTTGGCTACTAATTATACGAGACGCCTCATTATTAATGCTTAGATACAAACAAATTTTCGAGCAGCACTTTTACAAGGAGTATGCTTTCAGTGGAGATCAGAAAGCAGTGTTGGCACCCAGGCACTTTCATAACACCCAAAAAGCTTATCTAATAATTAGAAGTAGAAAATGGAATAAAAATTGATTATCAGAATACTGTACGTTCATGGATGTCTCACTACCATAGTACTATAGTACTATAGTAGTATTGTAAGGTGAATTTACTCGCATTTTTTCATGTCTGATTCGATAGTAGAAACAGTCGAGGTTTACTCCATAAGTCTATACTCAGCGCCACTTACAAAGCTTAGATCCGACTAAATACAAGGGCTCCAAAGAAGAAGTCTTGCTTCATGATTGCTTTAGCAATTATCTCTCTTGCTATATATCCTACAGGCTAGAGTACAATAAAGACCTCGATACTCGCCTTTTTTTTAAGTCTGCAGTCCTACTCCAAACCTATTCTCTAGACCTATTACTTACTACTTAGCGGAGAAAGGTATAATCTTATCTATCTGGCTCTAAACCCTACTACAAATCCATAAGACTATAAATCAAGTAATCTCAAAGTGAGTTTAGACCTCTTGTGAGCCCTTTAAGTGGTGCGGAGTATACGGCATATACACCCACGAGTTACAACTCAGGTGGGGCTGTGGGACTTAAAAAAACCCGAGTATAAGCGCGGTCTTTCTAGGCCAAACTGTCTCCAGTTTCAGCCACAAGATAACCGATGTACGTAGGCAATGGAATGCGAGGTGCAGAATCCCTAGTTTACGAGCTTACTAAGCATACCTACGTAGCATGATTTTATATCTTCTTATCTCCCCTACCTTCGCGGGCAACTCCACTATTAACCGAACGTGTACAAGGTAGTAAGAGTTTGCGCATTAATATATAACCACCACACCACAGTTATAATCTTATTTGGGTTAGTCAATAAATCACATAAGAAGCTAATAAGCTATATACAATTCTTAATCTTAATATTAAACCAAGTGGTGCAAAGGTTATATGATATAGAAAAATGAGTCCCGGTGTACTTCGCGTGCTTAAAAGTGGAGTTGTCTGCGAAGGTAGGGAGGAGTTAACTTGTATTTTCCTCTACTTTTAGCCTAATAGCAATATAATTAGATTGCACCCAAAATATATCTATTATCCCCTATTCTCCCTTCAGAGATATTACTATGAGGTACGGAGGATACTCCGTAAGAGCGTTCTGATAAGGACGAGACGTGCTTTTAAACTTTTAACGAGGAATTCTTAAAATAAGCTTGAGTCCAACCCCAAAAAGGAAGGACGGTTCAAGGGCGGAATACTCCGTATGTCCGCGAATTTCTCGGCGAAGGGGTAACGCATGCTTAAGCCTCAGCCTACTATCGGAAGGATCCGCTACTTAACCTTATTATTACCTCCTTCAGGATCCTTTTGTGGGGGCAATTATGATCTTATCTACGATTTACGTACTGCCCCCGGTGAACTTTTATAGTCTAGTAGAGTTAGTAGTGTGGGGAAATACATCGACCTACGCCTTATAAGGCGCAACGATATTTCACTTCACGTACAATGTTGATTAGCTACTTTACAGAGGTATTTCAAAACTCAAGAGGCTTGAAGGAACAAATCCCCCGTATTTTGGATTGCCGCATCTGGATTCTTACAGACCGCATTACTTTTAATACTTGATACAGCATTAATTCATTAGTTATATAGGAAATGAAGTTTTGAAGGCTATACCAAAAGGGGTCGAAGTGGCCCCGAAACCTACGTCAAATTTGTCCATTGAGCATGCTTGCTGAGTCCTGACTGAAGCATTATATAACTTTTGAATAACAACGGTAATCAGCTATCAACTTTTCACTCGCCTTTTAGTCTGATAATAACTCTATGAGAATTATACTCCGCGCCAGTTAAGAACGTAGACTTGGGCTCTAAGTAAGTCTCATTTGAAATTTAGCCCAGCCGTTATATTTCTTGTAGTTCTACATTCCATATACGCAGGATTCTATCGATCCATGCCGAATTCTAGGGAGTGTCGGATTTCAAAGAGAATCGAGCAATAGTATTTGGGAGAATCCTTAGGGCTGTGCAGTACGGGTTATTACCGGCCGTAGATCATATGTTACACCTGAGACGGAGGAGCCATATAACGAAGTAGCTATATGACGGAGTAGCCTATCCTCCAAGTGCGTTTACCACCCTTCTTAACCCCCCTCTGCTAAACGAAGTAAGTAGATTTCTCGGCGAAATAGTTTGGCATGTCAGTCCACTTTCACATCCTTACTTAGCGTTGTTTTGGGTGATAGGCAGAATTATCAGCCCCGTGGCATTGAACTTGAAGCTTGAGAGGATCTGGGCCCTGATCCTTTCTCGTTCTCGTTCGTACTGGCGGTCGAATAGAGTTAAATGCTGGTGATGCTTAAGATTAAGCTTATGTTACAAGGGTGTACCTAGAAGTCAACCGGATGTTTGTTATGCACTTTACCGACTTAAGCTTAGCCTGCCGTACTAGTAAGCTTGGCTTAGTCACCGCTAGTGAGACATCACAACTCTACAGAGGACTGAAATGAGCAGAGCAGAGCACAAATCATCACAGATCCCACTCAACTCAACCTCGCCGTCGATATGAGGATGAGGAGGTGTGGAAACGCTGAAGACTTCAAGAAAACGCAGAAAACGCGCAAAACCAACGCGCCCCAACGGCTCCCACGACGCCGTCCACGGGCATTGACTTTTCCCACGGCGCCCGATAAGTCGACTCGATCCTGGAATCCATTTAGGAAATCCGTCTCACAGCAGACCTCTGATCAATCCCAATCCATTCTACTTGCGCGGCTACCAGCTGAAGTCCGCCAGCTTATCTGGGCCGAAGTTCTAGGCGGCCATTTGCTGCATATCGTTCGCGCTCGAAAGCGGCTGCTAGCCATCAGCTGTGCAGAGAATGTTGGTCCGAACCTCGAAACACGTTGGCATGGCTGCTGGGGGCATGCGAGCGACCCTATATCGATGGGCACAACGCCTGGATTCTACCTCCCTCGAAGTAAACACCCTGCCAAGCCGGCGACGCTACTACCTCTAGTACAGACATGTCGGAGCATCTACAAAGAGACCATTTCGATGCTTTACGCGGATAACATATTTGATATCAACCACCTCGATACCATTATATACCTCCAGAAGTCTATCTTGCCCCAGCGCCTAGACCAGATGTGTGCCTTGAACCTTACCTGGAATTTCAGATATTCCACGCCCAGTAGCCCGGCTCCTTATGACATCGGTACCTGGCGCGAGACGTGCGATATACTCGCGAGCTTCACGGGGTTGCAGGAGCTTACAATACACCTGACTGGAAACGAGTTAACGCCAGGCGCTTATCTCAAGAGTCGACGGGGACCGCTGCTACAGGCATTTGCGCACATCAAGGTAACGAAAAGATTCGATGTCTTTTTGCCTTGGTCGGAAGAAGAGTGCATGGCGGTTGCGAAAGAATGCTCGTACCCATTCAGGTTGATATCGAAGATAGAGGTGCCATTGGCACCCGAAGAAAGTAACAATGGTTTCATTGAGTTGTAGATATACTTGACACGATGTAGTTAAGAATGGAAAGACAGACAGCATTAACATAAAGCCGGCCTTATATGTGTAAAATAGTAAGTAGCTCTCTAGCCTATGCAGCGAGATGAACAGAGAGCTGACGTTAAATATCCTTTGCGAGCATGTAGAGTCTATCATATCAGACTTTAGTACGAATGGCCGCCCACTCATAGCCGAAAGAGGCGAATCTAAACAAGAATCGAGCCCAGAAGAGAATCTGTTATTCGGGACGGGCGACTTTTATAGACTTTGGGAAAACAGCGGTGGGCGTATGGCCCCATACATGCATTTACGAAGTACTGTATTTGAAGCAGCAGCCCCAAGTTCGGTTTAACACCTCCCTTACACAAGATTCTAAAATCTCTTTGTTATTTTTACAGTTTACAGTTTGCATTTTACATTTTGCAGCCAAGTTGTAGTTGTTGCTTCAGTTATAAAGATGAGAATTGCTCTTTATTTATTTAAACCTATACCCATTACCATGGTAATAAGCTTACCTAAACAAGCAAGTTATCGTCATACTCGGGCTATTTCTCAGCGAAGTCTATAATCCGAACGCCCTTGTGACTAAGTCATAGGCTCTAAACCGCCCATGTGCATCTACTGTTCTCGCGTGTGAGGAAGCTATTCAGAAGGGCCGACTACTACGAATGAGGCAGTCCGCAAAAACAAAGAGTTAGAAATCAAGCCTCGTCGACCAATAGGCTAGTCGCAAGGCCCGTGCCGACTGTGGGGTAATGCCTAGCGTCTGTAATGGCGGGGTGTTTTACAGGGATTCACAGGCTTTCAAGGCGGGGTAGCTCTGGTGGTACCTGACCGGGCCGGGGCTTGACTATAAATATAGAGCCTTTGAAAAATGTTTGTTGGCGGAGAGTGGCATTCAACAACGAGAAAATACAGGTAACCTCTCAGAAAACAACAACCACCGGCACGATGAAGGACATTATTCTCGGTCTCGTCGCGGCAGCTCTTGTTATTGCTCCTTCTGCCAGAGCACAATGTCCTGATTACTTGGACTACTCTCAGCAAAAGCATCAGCCATACAGCTCAGGCAAATACCAACTCTCTTACATGCGACCGGACCCAGCATGTCGAACTTTCAACTCGTCGATTGTGGAGGACACGATCAAGGATATGGAGTCTGTGATCAAGGATCCCGACCTGTACCGCCTCTTCCAAAACTCCTTCCCGAACTCTCTCGACACCGCTGTTAAGTGGAAAGGTGTAGCCGCAAATAACTCAAATGAGGAATTGACATTTCTCATTACGGGAGATATCAATGCGATGTGGCTGCGAGACTCGGCGAACCAGATGCAAAGCTACCTGCCACTAGTCACTGCAAACTCGAGCAAGGACTCCCTCGCCAGCTTGTACCGAGGCGTGATCAATCTCCAGGCTCGTTATATCCTCGAAGCACCTTTCTGCAATTCCTTCCAGCCACCGGTCGAGTCAGGTATCGGGCCGTCCAAGAATCAAGACACGCCCGACAACTTTACACCAGCGGTATCAACCAACGTTGCTTTTGAATGCAAATATGAGTTGGACTCTTTGGCAGCCTTCCTGGAGCTCTCAACCGACTATTACGAAGCTACAAATGATATTGACTTCTTCCGAAACTTTCAATGGGTCGATACGATCAATACTATACTTGCAACCACCGAATCCTTGCTCGTTGGCACATACTCGTCGAATGGATCGGTCAACACACTCCCATACACTTGGCAGCGTACAACTACATCGGCAACAGAAACCCTTGACAACTTAGGGCGTGGAAATCCAATTCAAGATGACACGGGTTTGATTCGTTCAGCATTCCGGCCAAGTGATGATTCGTGAGTCTACCAACAGTCTCTAAATTTCGAAACCAGCTAACGAGTTCAACAGAACTACATACCAGCTCTTTGTCCCAGCCAACATGATGTTCTCGCGCTACCTAGACTCAGCCTCTAAGATCATGGCAAACATCACCAACCAGCGCAACCTAGCCAACCACATGCACAACTTCTCGGGCAGTATCCGAGATGCCATCACCAAGCACGCTATCGTGAAACATCCAACCTACGGCTCCATCTACGCTTTCGAAGTCGACGGATACGGATCACGTAAGTATTTCGTTTCCTTCTTACCCGCCCCATTCCGAAGAATTACAACAGTATACGGTAGCTAACCCAAGCAAGAAAATATCATGGACGACGCCAACATCCCCTCACTACTCAGCGCCCCTTTTCTCGGCTACCTCGACCAAAAACGACCAGGTGTACCAGAATACACGAAAGATGATCCTCAGCAAAGACAACTCGTATTTCATGCGCGGTCCCGTCATCAACGCGTAAGCCCCCCACCCAACAACCAATCCCCCTAACCTCACCCAACTAACACCCCACCCCCAACAGCGTCGGCGGTCCCCACGCCGGCTACGGCCAAGCCTGGCCCATGGCAAGCATCATCCGGATCTTCACGACGAACGACGACTCGGAGATCAAGAACGCGCTGCGGGAGATCGTCAGCAGTACGGACGGCTTGGGGCTTATCCACGAGAGCATTAATAGTTTTGATGCGCATACGTGGACGCGACAGTGGTTTAGTTGGGCGAATGGGCTATTTGGACAGTGTGTGCTGGATTTGAAGACTAGGAAGCCGGGGATTTTGGGGGCGAGCTTTCAGTGAGTGAGGGAGGGATGGGAATGGGGATGATTAATCGGGGAAGGAGATAGGTGGTGAATAAATGAAATGGAATGAAATTCTTGACTCTTAAACTGTGCTGTGTCTGTTGTTTCATCGCTAGACTTGGCTCTTGCTAACCGTGGTTTCATTTAGGCAGATTCAAGGCTTGCATCTGATATACTTTCAATTCTAAAATGCCTTTGAATAGTTTCAGAAAATTGTACATAAGTCCAAGCGAAACGCGGAGGAAATAAGGAGAAGGTTATTTAAACACTGACAATGATCTCGTGAGCGACCGATAGAAGAGCAATCAGCTCAGGATGACGATTTCACCCTACCTGAGTACGATCCTACATCCCAAGCCATACACTACCAAATGGGCGTTCGAGAAGCACTTGACGCGGTCCACACACGATGCAATACCCCGATATTTAGCATGGGTGTGAGCTGTTGCCAAGTGATAGTTTGCTGTCAAACTTTCGAGACGATTGGGTGTACTGTATACGATGCGATGGAAATCCAATTGAATTTGAGGATTTGGTAGGTTCTGGCAGTAGAGCGTTGTCTGCGCTTTGAATTCATCTACAACATGCATTGAATGTGCTTGCAACGTCTCGGAGACGATGTGTCCGTATAGTATCTCTAGCGTGTGTATGTAGGTTTGAAAAAAGCTCCAGAATAGAATCAAGAGGGCCTTATGTAGGGAATATGAAGGGGGTTTTCAGTTCATGTGAAGAAGTGTTTGCAACTTACAAGCCCGTTGTATTGCGGTGAATCGGCATGTTATCGATTATGACGATCTAGGATTCTAGGAACTCTGATTCAAGCCCTAAACTTTGATAATAAGATGAAACCTCTTGCACCAAGAATTTAAAGTGACGACCTGAATAATATCCGTCCTTAAATACCGACATGCCTCGCCACAAGTTACTTTCTCTAGACATTGTCACATTCAAGCCAGCAAGAATGATCACGACGAGCTTGGAATTTGATGTAGTTTCGTGAGAATGAAATAGGGAGCCCGTGATGAACACGTATATGTTTACTTACGGTTTTATGACAAGCGCGGGCTTAGACAAGCTGCGTGAATCTGGAAATCTGGAAAGTTTGCTGTCAAGTGAGAATTACGGTCAACTATTGCGAACGTTCAAAGGAATGCGAGCAAGCTACAAATCCAGGAGCCGGAGTCCACTATTCCTATTTTGAGATTTCAATGATAAAGTATGAGGGATCATTTTAGAATTGGTTTTCGGAGTTTGAATTTACTGTGAGCTTTGTGTGCGTCGAAGTGGAGGTTTTTAATATGTGGAGAGGTAAATCTTTGAGTCAGTTCGGGGGCTTTAAATACATTTTGAAGTCGAATCGACGATTCATATTAGATACATCACACTAAATGGTTATTTCCCTGATATCATATTGAAGCTCTCTTGTTCATCATTCGTTACTAGGTATTGCCTGCAGCATCTTCTGCATTTGGCGGAAACTGAATAAAAACAAGTATAGTCTACATAGTAGAATAAATAAAAGAGCATTGCGAATTCGAGACTATTTAATAAAACCCATTCGGAAGCGAACGACGCATGGCCCCGGCTAAGGCGCAGTTTTCGTCAACCTCGACCAGAAGAGCGAGCGGCGAAACCAAGCTTGGCTAGGTGAGAAAGCGGCGAAATAAAATAGAACTTCGATAGGCAGTACACCTAATCCATTGATCAATATAATAACACCCCATGTTCGTGTCAGAGACAAACTTTGTTATCAAGTTGGCACTGCTGTCATTATCTCAAGCATTCTATGAAATACTTGCGATGAAGTTTGCAATTTGGCCAAATACAAGTTTGAAGCTGGCGCATGATAGTATCGAATATCTGAAAGATACTATTCAACATAGCCATTACTTCTGATAAGGACAACATTTCAAGTTTGTTCCTTCCAATTAAGGCCTTGTCCGCCGGTGGCATATGTCTCAACCACTCACTAAAAATGTTCGCAGCTAGAAAATTGTATAACCCTTTTCCGAGGGGTGACATAAAATAATTCCACCTTTATGATTTGTAAATGCCCCCCCCCCCTTTTTCTTTCGTCACATGCTTCTCGCTTAACGGAAATTCCCGCTCCCAAATATCCATCCACCTGTAGGGTAAAAAAGTGTTTGCAAGGAGCAGAATAAATCAGTATCTACAGCACAAATAGGGGTTCCCACTACATGCTTAGCTCTTCGTTCTTCCTTTAGCACCGGGCTCGACTTATAAAAATATTAGAGATCAGGGCACTACTATCTCCCTGTGCTCCTATAGGTGACAATGAGATTGCTGAATTGAATACGGACATGAACAAATTAATGTCAACAACGAGTTCCAGTCGTCTAGAAATACAGTCGCTCACGCAGAACGATCCGATGAATTAACGCTTGAAAGGAATACTAGCAGGCATGATATCAGAATAAGAAACAAACAATCTTGTGTGTGTTATTATGTAAAGACCCTTTAGGGGGAGGTCGGGACATGAAACATATAGCTCACCATCATATTCATAAAGCCGAGTTGGATATGAAAGTAGGCAGAAGTGTCAGAGAATGAGATATTTATATCCGGGCGTATAATCCGATATCTAGCCAGAAAGAGGAAATCCAACAAGTGAACCTTAAACCTACACCTACATTACAAAGTGAATTCGTGCAAAGAGGTGTATAAAACCACAAGTGCAATTATAGACACACCGACCAAGACATTAAGAGGCACGCCAGCTGGAGAGGATGCTGCTGCTTGTTGCAACTCCACGCCCCTATACCCACTGATCTACTCGATCTATTCCCGTGTAGCATGCATACTTCACAAGTATGATTCTAGGCTTGCAATACCTATACAGCTAAGCTGCATAATTCTGCTGTCAAGTCTAAAAGTGCTGTCATCTTCCCTATACATTCGGTGATTCCACGACAATAATATACTACGTTCCCATAATTTTTGGAGTTATAATTTGGATATTCGGTTCAGGGGCCAAGCAGGTATGCCTTTTCCATCCCTAGTCTCGCATTTTCTCTTCGTTGGTTGCGATCTTGGAACAGACTCTGCATCCATATTTTCGATGTTGGCTAATTCGAGCACTCCGTCACCTACTAACAAAATATATACTTCTTTTTTACACCTTACTAGCCAACAACCTCATCTACCACCAACACTATACTCAGTGAATCAAGCGGTCTTTTTTTCTTTCTTATTCATTTTCAGGTTAGCGAACTTTTTTTCGAGTATTTATATATCCAACAACCAGATCAACCAGCGAATTAATTACATATCATTACTTTAACCACACCATAGGTGGAAGGAGGGTCAGCCATCAAATAGCATCTCCATTTCCTGCCATCCAGCATCACACACCTTGCATCTCCTCTCTCTCTTCATCCCAAAAACCATCTATCTCATGTCAAAACAACCCTGCTGTCAAATCTCCATTGCTATCAACCCGCAATTCACTCTATTCCCAAATCCACCACCGTACCTAGTCTTGATACTACATAACTAAAAAGAACAAGTACGGCATCGCCTGTCTATCATCGAGAATACAAACCAACCTTGCACCGTCATCGACTCATCGGTACATGCAGGGGTTAGCACAGCATTCGTTATCCTTTCCCTACCAGAAGGAAATAACAAAGATGCCGAGGGTTTAAATAGCGAAAATCGCTACCTACAGCACCTTGCATATTTTCAACTCCTTCGGCGCAGCAGGGTATGTACATGAGGAGAAAAGAATGACTAGCTTAGCTTGGCCATTTACTCCCCATTTTTAAAAAAAAACGTTTCCGGTATCGTCTGAAATGATGCAGAGATTCCACAGGTAGGTGAGAGTTGAGGCTGGGTTTGATAGACGAGGGGTTTTGGAGATCCGTGACGATCGACCTTCTCGGTAGAACTCAGGGGCTGAATAAACGAATATCAAAGACGAGATAGCGTTGCAATTATGAAATGCTGCGTTTGCAGAACATGTTGGCCTGAGGTTTTTGTGGGATAAGGCAATCTACTGAAGTATCCAGGTTCATACCCAAAAAGCCAATCTGTTGATTTCGTCGGCTTCTCCACCGCTTTCCCCAAAGATGCTCCCTCACATGCTCCTCCCAATCTAATATATGCCGCACCCCGTCTCCCAAACGCCTCAAAAATGCCAAACCTCACCCAAGTAATCCCCAATACACCAAATAGCCATCATCTCAAAAAACAACCACCATCTTCCTCCCACCCATCTCCCCCTTCTTCAAGCGTTCCAATCCCAGCACCACATTCTCCAGACCCCCCTCCACAGCCTCAATACCAGGAACCTGCACCCTGCCCTCCCCAACCAGTCTATTCAGCTCCAGCGCGTACGCCCGGTTCTCCGCGTCCAACACGAACCGCTTCATCTCCACCGTGACCACCTGCACATTCCCCGGTATCTCGTCCTCGGTTCCCATCATAGCAAGCGGTGCAAAGAGTGCCCTCTGATTCTTGCTCAAAACCTGTAAACAAGCACTTGCGGTTTTCGGGCCAACGAGGTCGATGGCGCGGGTAATGTTGTCGCCTGCTATGGTCTTGATTTCGGAAATGATCTGGGTGTTGGGTTTGTTGTCGCGCTCGATGACGATGGCGCCGAGGGAGCGGGCGAGGGGCGCGGTGTGAGAGGATGTTATGGCTATGACGTGCAGATGGGAGAGGGCGGCGAGTTGGAGGGCATATTGGCCTGTTACCGTGCCGCCGCCCCAGATGAGGAGGAATTCTTGCTCTTGTTCTAATTTCTCGCAGTTTGCGGGTGGGGGTGAATTTGCGGAGGGGGGAGGGAAAGGCACATCGAGCCAATGCCAAAGCGTCATTGCAGCCGTGAGACCAGCGACGCCTAGGGACGCGGCAGATGTGAAGCTTGTAGAGGGCGGGAGGGGAAGGACTGTGTGCGCGGGCACAGTGATGTATTGTTGAAAACAGCCGGCGCGGCGGTCGCGGTAATATGTGCCTGTTTCATGTCAACGTTTTTATTTCAAAACTCTTATAAAAAGTAACAGAAAGGCAAGGGACATACTAGTCCAAACATGATCCCCGACTTTAACATCCCTCACACCAGGCCCAACCATTTCCACTACGCCAGCCATTTCTCGCCCAGTTACCCATGGGAATTCCGGGAGGCAGAAGTTGTAGTCTACTGATTTGTAGTCAATTGGATTGAGACCTGTTGCGCGGTTTGAGATGACGACTTCCTGTTCATGAGACAAAGTTGGAAACGGGAGGTCTACAAAGTCGTATGCGCCTTTTGCTGCTACTATTAATGCACGATTTGACTTTTGGAGAGGTATTTCCACGATGTTTTCCCCTGTTGTGATATTGTTTTCATCTGGACTTGTGAACTGTGATGCCGAGTCTATTGACTCTTGAAAGCCTGTGGAATCTACCGGATTCTTTTCTTCAATTTCATACTTTCCGGGAGAGACTGGTACTTTCTCGCCCCTTGATTCTTTTTTCGGGATGGTGCATAATAGACATCTGAATATACTTGAGAAAGACATTGGCTAAGACTTAAGTAAAACAAGACACATGGAAGTGCACAGTGACCCAACTCTGGGATAAAGAACGTTTATATTGCATATGCATGTATGGCGAACATTACAAGCGATAAGATGTAATCAGTCGTCTTCCCCACCCAACTGTCGGAAGTCCCTGTGGTCCCGCTATACATGTTATAATCAGACGGGATGAGCTTGCCGCAGATGGGTCTCTACCCACCTAGCATCTTCACAGCTATTGGGTAACAGCTATCCGTGGCAATATTGAAGAGCGTCGGCCAAGTTGGGATGGCTTATCAATCTTCGACTCAAAAGTGGGAGATATCGCACACGTGACGGTACCCCTGGTGCTCGGATATCTGAGTGAACACTCGTATTACTATTCATCGTCATCGCTATCATCTCCAAAAATCGCTTTGAATACTGCCTCTCCAGCCTTTTGTCCTTCTAATGCTTCATTTCTTTCCACATCGATGACCACTTCTTTTGGTACTTCAGTTATCACTGGTACTGTTTCCGTAGGTTGGCTGCTCCTTGTACCGACATCCCAGTTCTGATTCCTCATCATCTCATCAATTGCGTTACGAGAAACAAGATCCGGAGCGGTATTCCGAGTTGCGGCTCCCTCGTCAGCATGTTGAGTAGAACCCGGTCGCACATGAGCAGGAGGCTTAACATTGAACCGCTTGCAGAGAAGTCTTGTAGGGTACCAGTCTGTAGAGCTTCTAGTCATCGGTCCATACATACCTAGTTTCGCTGCTTGTTGTGCTGGATCTTCTGGTTTGGGCTCGGGTTTGCTCAGTAACGAGGTAGAGGAATCAGGGGCATCTGATGCAAGTTTTGGAGCCGTAGTTGAAGTAGTGAATCGTGTAGCCATCATTCCTGACATTGGTTTGAAGATTTGCGCGCAGTTGGCGAATTCGTTGAGCTCCTTCAACCAATCATGCTTCGATATACCGGGGGCCTTTTCTGGTAAATTCGGATTTATACCAGCTTGATTCTCAAGATATGCTCGATATCGACTTCGTTTCGATTCGTCTTCGCTATAGGGCATAAAGCCGCTTGCCCCTCGGCTGAGAGCAGCATCTGCGGTATATTTGTCGATTTTAGGTATTTGGGCTAGGAATTCCTTCTGCCGTTCTTCTTCAGTCATGGCATAACCCGCGGGTATTTCACCCAGAGCTGCTGGAAGGTTTGATTTGCCAGATGCTGAAGCAAGTTTATCTCGTGCTGCTGGACTTAGAAAGTCAAACACTGACTTCCCTGGGAGAGCTGCTTCTCCGAGTATCGCGGCTCTCGATTTCGGATCAAGCTTGGATGCTTTGGCCGCATCTGCCGTAGATAAATATGCACCGGTTGATCCAAGTTTTGGTTCTTTCGAAGATTTCCAGTCTTTGGGTATCTCTGGAGGTGCATATTCTCCCGCAGACTGGATAATTGAAGAAAATTCATCGCTACTGCTCAGTGTAAATCCATCCAAAGGCAGACGACCATCGTGACATTTGCGAAAACCAATAGCAGCCTTAGCCATTGCTGTCTTTTTAGATATAAAAACAGGTTTTGACTTGAGGAGTGGATTCACGGATCCGTTCGCGGGCTTCTTCTTTTTCTTGTCACCTCCAATTACTCGGTTGTATGATATTCGAGGTCCGATTTCGTAAGGATCTTCATCATCTGACCCGGTATCATTCAAAATTCCAATACCTATTCCACCTCTTACAGCTTGTTTCTTCTTCAACTTAGAATTAGCAGCCTTTGGGCCAAGTAGATTTGTTTTGACGTCGTCCTCGTCGTCCGATTTGACGGTATCTGATCCAGGTCCATCACTGGGGGCCAATTTCGTCTCGCCTTCGAATCCTAAACCCTTGTGATCGTTCTTCTTGACGAAGCTAATCATGTGCGTATTTTCTGGCGCAAAAAGATGCATGGTATTGTTCTCATCTCCTGCTCGTTCCACGCCATCCAGGCGTGCTTTACGCCGTATCTTTGGGCCAACACCTTGTCCCTCTTTCCAACCCATCTTCTTGAGAAGCTTTATCCCAACAGTGTCTCCCTCGGTTCTGAATAAGTCGATAAGTGCCCCACGCCGTGCGGCATCATCTTGGGTTGTTCCGAGCCCTGCAAACCCATTTGCCGTCTCTACTCGCTGTGCTTCAGCGGCGTCTGCAATATCCTCCTCGTCCATGAAGTCCTCCGGTCGTTGCTGGGGGGCTTTTGGCGCATCTTTCTTTCGATTCGATCGAGAAGAGACAAACGTCGATGGTGTCCATCCTTCTTTGGATCCCACAGTATTGAAATATCTAACAATGATCAGCACATGGACAAGAATAAGATAACAGGATGTCTTACCCTGCACTGAATCCTCCAGTAAAAGCGCCGTGAAGACGCTTTTGACCCCTCTCATCCCTCACCTCCTGCTTCCAGACGGGCACATATGATCCATCATCTCGCACATCTGGATCCAGAGGTGGAAGGGGGGTTCCGAAGGCTACGAAAGGTGATTGTTGTGCTTGAAGGTCGGCCTCGAAGGTTGCACGGGACCGTTTAACTGACATGGTGGTGTCATACGAGGCGGTTTCGACCGAGGGGGAGTCGAGTCCGTACTACTGGCATGGGCTTTTAAGATGGAAAGGCTGCGATGAAGGTTCAGCCTCGTTATGCCAGACCAGAGGTGAAATTGGCGAACGCCGTATCATTGGTGGCATAAGCGCGACATCAAGGTTTCCACTAAAGTACCTAGGCGCCAAGCTTTAACGCCTTCCTTCCATTTTAGGAATCAAGGCTGGAATTACCTTACTCCGGTCCGTGTGGAGACACAGTAAAGCGGCATTGATTCTATTCTATTACAGAGTAATCTGCTTCTTCCCCAGGTCGTAAACAGTGCCGCTTTGCCTTTGCTTCTGATGCGGGGACTACCTCCGTACTCCGGACAAATACGCGTCCCACGAACTCTTTTCAACCCCAAGCTTTATCTTCTTCACTGAAGCCATGCCCTTTAGGAGGTGCTTTCCCGGAGAATTGTGGCAGAGGGTGATAAGTCACATTACGGTATCAACCTTACAGGTATTTGTCTGCTTACGGGAATTTACGGGTGTTCACTTTTAACCTGACGAGCCCAGCCATTCGGTCAGCCATGCCATCCATGCCATGCATCACACCCGTGTATGCAGCCTCTTGGAATAACTGCACCTTCCAATCAAGATCCGACTAATACGGTACTGCCTCTTGATATTTGTTGTCGCATCAGAGATTCAGAGTTGATATCAGCATGAGAATTGATATGATGTACTCTGTACTGGATTCAAATATTGCTTCCATCATCTAGAATCTAGAAAACAGGAGCACGTCGTGGACTGGTACCTGAACTGATACTACTGTATACTATACTCCGTACAGTACCAGTACAGTATTTTATTAGTTCCCTTCTGCTAGCCAGGGCCAGAGCAGAGCAAGAATGACCCCTACCATCTAAAGAACAAAAATCGACCTATCGATCGATAATAAATAACCCCGTATGCGCTCAATGTTTATGATTCTTTTACTGTATACAGATAGTAATTTAAAATCTACTTATAAACTGTAGACTACGTTTTCATGATTGACCCTTGTCTCTTCCCTCCTGGCGAATCTGACCTCAGGCTTGGGTACTGTACTCGTACCTGCCCAGCCTGCCCAACTCCCCAACTTTTTGCTTGCTACTCACCCGCCCCTTTTTACCACCTCCACTTCCTCCACCACCACCACCTTCTAGATCTCAGCCTGCTTACGAACGTCCTACGTACCACTCTATTCTACTCTGTTCTGCTCTCCGAAATCGACAACACAGCAATCGAACCCTACAGTGAATCGATCCAGTCTGGTCTGTCCGTCTCCGGCGTTTCAGAAGTGAGTGACGTCGCTTGAGTGAGCCGGACTACTGTACAGTAGCTCTGCAGTTGGCACCAAGCACCCTCGCACCCTGCCCGCCCTGCTGTTCCTTCGGCTGATTGTTACCTGACCTGTCCTGGCCGAACGTCGGTCGGTCGAAATGGCAACAACAACCTCAGTATCGCCATCGACGGTTGAGCGCAACGGTTCCAGACGAGGCCAATCCCACTCCACCCCAAGCAGATCTCAATCTACACGGACGAAGAGCACCGCAGTCCCCCCCAGCCCTCACCGCACCCATTCAACCCACCACCGCACATCTTCGCGCCACGCCGCTGTTGAAGAAACATTACCGCCGCATGCAAACCATGAGACTTCCAACGTCGCACAAACAAATCGTCGAAGCTCCAGCAAAGATCGTCCATCGCGGACCGAATCAAGCAGAAGCGCGTCTGGCCATCACCATCGATCCAGCCGATATTCAGCAGACATGTCCACAGCCGTCGCAAATGGTGGAGGGCCCGCTCCTGTCGTGACCGCCCAGGAGTCAAAGCATGGCGGGAGGTCTGGAAAGTCGAGGACTACCATACCAGCGCAGACGGGAAATTGGGTGCTGGGAAAGACAATCGGTGCAGGCAGTATGGGTAAGGTCAAATTAGCTCGCAGACCGGAGGGGGGTGAACAGGTAAGTCCAAGTCCTGCCTCAGATCTTTCCTTCTCAATACTAACCAACATTTTCAGGTTGCGGTCAAGATCGTACCTCGTGGTGCCACCGACGAGGGGCATAATCAGAGCCGTGCCGATAGGGAGCGCGCGGAGCATTCAAAGGAAGTTCGGACTGCGCGAGAAGCTGCTATCGTCACTCTGTTGGACCATCCATACATATGTGGCATGCGAGATGTCGTGCGCACGACGTATCACTGGTACATGCTTTTCGAATACGTCAATGGAGGACAGATGCTGGACTACATTATTTCTCACGGAAGGCTGAAGGAAAAGCAGGCGAGAAAATTCAGCAGACAGATCGCAAGCGCTTTGGACTACTGCCACAGAAACAGTATCGTGCACCGTGATCTGAAGATTGAGAATATCTTGATCAGCAAGACGGGAGACATCAAGATCATTGATTTTGGTCTCAGCAATCTCTTTGCTCCACGGAGCCATCTGAAGACATTCTGCGGCAGTCTATACTTTGCAGCGCCAGAGCTATTGCAAGCCAAGGCGTATACCGGGCCTGAAGTCGATATTTGGAGTTTTGGTATTGTTCTTTACGTCCTAGTATGCGGTAAGGTGCCTTTTGACGACCAGAGCATGCCCGCATTACATGCCAAGATCAAAAAGGGCATCGTAGACTACCCTAGTTGGCTTTCCCCAGGTAAGTAGTTAATGAATTTTACATAGATCAATACTGACCAGCTACAGAATGCAAGAATCTTATCGCCCGAATGCTTGTTACTGACCCAAGACAACGCGCTAGTCTTCAAGAAATCATGAACCACCCCTGGATGGTCAAAGGATTCGGATCTGCACCCGAGAATTATCTACCAATCCGCGAACCACTTCAATTACCCCTTGACCCAGCAGTCATTCAAGCTATGACGGGCTTTGACTTTGGTCCTTCAGAGGTGATTCAGAGCCAATTGACAGAAGTCATTGATTCTCAAGACTACCAACGAGCTATCCGAATGGCGGTGCATGAGCGTGAAAATCAGGGACCTCCAAGAGATCCTGAGAAGAAGAGAGGGTTCGGATTTGACTTTTACAAAAGGAGAAACTCCAGCAGTCGTGATACTCTCACAACTCCCAGCGTCGAAGGGTTGGCTCTTGGAAATGATCCTGTCAACGCTTTCCATCCCTTGGTTTCGGTCTATTATCTTGTTAGAGAAAAACAAGAACGAGACAGGCTTGCGGCAAACCCTGGAGCTACGAGTATGCCACGTTCTCCAGGCGAAGCTCCTCTTCAAATTCCAGAGATCTTAGCCCCACCAAAGGCAGCACATACCAACGCTGCCACTTATGAGATGCCGGGTGAGAAGGCTACTGGAGGACGCTCAAGACCACGTGCTAGAACACATGGCGAAGATGATGCTGCTGAGGCTATGAAACACTTGAAAGTGGGTAGTGCAAGCGGGCCAACTTCACCAGCTGTCGTGGAGCCTCCATCTGAACAACCACATCGAAAAGAAAGCACCGCAGCTGGTATTTTAAGACGCTTCAGCACCAGGAAACGCAAAGACACCTTTGATAAATCACACCCACCCCAGGTCACTATTCAATCTCCACATGAGCACGGAAGTCTAAGGAAGAGCTTCAGTGCCCGAAGAACTCGCGACCGAGAAAGTGAAGGCCCATCATCATCAATGCTTCGGTCAGGGAGCAGTCAGCCTCAGCACAGTGATCTCCTAACCCCACCAGGATCTGCTGATAATTCCCGCAACGTCAATGGGTTGGGAAGATCGACGAGTGTCAACTCGGCCGACTTCAGAAGAAAGGATAGTAGGAGAGGTGCCTCAGAGGCAGTACCACCCAAGGTCACATACAAGGATCCATCCCCAACAAATGGATCAGAGCATTCGACCCTCAATGAGAAAGTGTCACGTGACCCAGAGCAAAAGGTTCATTTGAACCCAAGAGCGGCTACGATGAGAGCAAAGTCCCTTGGTCATGCACGAAGGGAGAGTATTCAAGCTCGACGAGCAAGAAGAGAAGAGGCGCGAGAAGCGAACGTTCCAGAGGAAACTGATATGGATGGAGATGCAAGTGGCTTGTCCACAG
The DNA here is from genome assembly GCA_007825325.1 of Lachnellula cervina. Taxonomy (NCBI): domain Eukaryota; kingdom Fungi; phylum Ascomycota; class Leotiomycetes; order Helotiales; family Lachnaceae; genus Lachnellula; species Lachnellula cervina. Next base: position 18,581 of record QGMG01000137.1, on the reverse strand, counting down.
ATCGTGTTGACAATGCGGAGCATGTGAAGCCAGTTTTCCTCAAGGGTTTATTCAGCGTCTCTACAACATCTACGAAGCCTGTTCCGGTAATTCGAGCAGATATTATCAGAGTACTGAGACAGCTAGGAGTTGATTTCAGTGAGATCAGAGGTGGATTCAGCTGTCGACACGCACCATCGATCGATCTAAAGAAGGTCATTGACCTCCCTCCAAGCAGTCACGGTAACCAAACTCCAGGTCACAAGAGACGAATCAGCTTTGGAGGCTTCATGGGTGGTAACAACAACGATAGAGACCGCGAAGACTTCAGAGATGTAGAGAGATCACCTCACACTCCTCGGACTCCAGGCAGGCCTCGGGGAGACACGAGCTATACCAATTCAGATGCGTCTGATGAAAGTGTCCCACGACAGAACCGAGGTTCATCCGCGCGTGCCGTTGGCGAAACAAGCACCCATGTGCAAAGCGAACTAAGCGGGAGTCTGATCATAGAATTCGAGATCTTCATCGTCAAGGTCCCTCTTCTCTCCCTCCACGGTATCCAATTCAAGCGTTTGCAAGGAGGAACATGGCAGTACAAAAATATGGCAGTTCAGATTCTGAAGGAACTCAGGCTCTGATGGTATGGGGCGGAGTAATGGCACGAATCTCTTTGGATCTTTTGGACGCGAAAGCATATCAGCGTTGGGCGAACGAGGCCAGTGAGCAAACAAGCATTATATTGGATCAACCACAGCAAGCAAAGTAATTGGTGCAAGTAACGCGACAAGTTAGTTTCCTTTGTTTTAGGCGGAATGAAATGGGATGGGATGGGCAGCGAATATGTAGGATTTGGATTCTTTTCTGGGAGGATCTGGTGGATGGGGGAATTGATCTTGATTTGCCACCGTACTACTTGCATGCACAGGCAGGCAGTATTAATATGGGATCGCATCCTAGCTAGGACAAACAAAGGAGAAAAGATTCGATTTGAGCTTTTATCTTCAATCTTTAATATGTCTGCTTGTATGCAAATCGACCAAAAGTTTTAGGTCGGACTCATAATTGAACTATAGTGTACTCAACAAGGCTTTACCAAGTGGTACAGAGTCCTCGGAATGTTCTGTAAGCTAAATTATGGGGTTTCTTTGTTATTTCTTTCCTTCGTAGGTACTCATATATACAGTACTTCAACTAGCAATTTGAGACGATGTCCTTTTAGTATAGTAAAGAAATACCACCCTTCCTTGCTTTAGTAATAGCTATACTAGAAAAGTAGCTCTTTTGTTCAACTTCTATACTCTCGTGGACTTGATTATCAGCTCTTGTGCATCTATCATTTTCCGATAGTAACTGTCCTACTTTCATGTAATCAACATCAACATCAACAAGACATGTCGTACTCGGACCTATCCAACCCCCAAAATCACCTCCCACATATTCCCCTCCACCCCCATAGTCTCCACCGGAAACAAGCGCATCTGCTCCCGCACAGGTGTATCCTGCATCTACGTTATGATGGGGAGGATGGAGAGGAAACTTTGTGTTGCTAGGATGGGGTTGAAATGTGGGGCGGGGTGTAGAGAGGGGGCTTGTTAGGAAGGATGAGGGTAGGTAGTGAGTGATAGATGATGTGATGATGTGATGTGATGTGATGGGAGCCTCCGGGGAGAGGAGTGTATATATATGCTTAATGATATGGAGATATATAGAAGACTTGGTAGTATTTCGTAGTTTGAATTCCTGAACACTAGGCTTAATATTCTCTTCCCACTTGGTAAAGCCTCACCTGCTGCACCATTAGTAGTAGTAAATCGTAGCAGGTATTTCAGACGCTTGTCCTGAGGTATCCTGGGTATAATAAAATCCTTGCCTTCATCTGTACATACACTAAACAGATTGCATTCAAATGGCTTGCCCACCCTTTGACCTTCGCCTCGTAACACCGTCTCTTTCTACACCCTCACTAAAGCTCGTCCCAATCCCCGAATCTATATCCCGACCTCTGGCATCCCCATCGCCCTCTTCCTCCTCATATTCCTCTTCTTCTTCCTCATACTCATACTCGTCCTCGTCATCTGCTTGCGCACCAAGCGGTTGGATCTCGGTGTCATCCAAGACATACTCCTCTTCATCCTTAACCTTCGGCTCATACCTCAGCGGTGTCTGTCTCCACGCCGTAGGAAAAGTCCTAGGCGTATCTGATAAATCAGGTTCCTCATCCGTTTCCTCCTCTTCTTTAATCTTCTCGTGCGCACCATTTTCCATATTAACAACCCCTTTCTCCTGCACCTCATCCTGCCCAAACCAGCTCTGAATCACAAGCCAAGCCACCCCAGCCAAAAGCACCTCGACGCCCCAGAAAACCCCCGTAAACCCTATAAACGACAAAATCCAATGTTGGTACATAAGCCACCTCATCCCCCCAAACCGTGCCGTAAATACAACACCCACATCATACACCTGTATCCCTTGCCCGGCTTGTACTTCCAGCAATGCGTAAGCAGGGATGTTCTTCCAGCCTTTGGGAAAGGTAATGAGTTCGCCCATGGGGATTAAGAGATGTTCTGATTCGGTTTTTAGGGACAGGATGTAGAGGGGTAGGGAGAGGAGGCGGGTTGCGAGGGAGATGAGGGGGGAGGTGTATGGTAATAATGTCGGGCGGCGGGAGGTGTAGAGGATTGTGTCTGGTTGGAGTGGGAGTGGTGAGGTGGTTTCTTGGGCTGTGGGGTTGTGGTTTGGAGATAGGAGCGTGAGGGCTAGCATGAAGTTCCCCGTTTCGAGGTTACTGGGGGAGCGCGGGACGTGTAGGGTGAGGGAGATGTCGTAGGCCTGTTGGGAGATCAGGGAGGAATCGAGGGAGGTTATGCCGTAGGGGTGTGGGCCGTCGCTGGGTGTTGTTAGTTTGTTTGTATTTGGAGGGGGGGAGAGGGGCAATACCCATATTGTAGATGGATAACCCTCTCGATTCCAATTTGCGGAACATAGTTGAGGTAGAATAACACGTATGCGACGATCGCTAGTCCGAGGAGGATTGCAGAGCTTATGAGGAAGAGGATGGTGTTCAGGTATGTCTTCTGGGCGGGCTTGGATGTTGCGACGCGATATGGCTTCAGGACGAGATCCTAATTGTTGTGTTAAATTACCTGAGCTTAGATATCATAAGAGATTGAGAACTTTACCATAATTGCAGCCACTCCTTGTTGCCACGAGCAAGCAGAGTTGTTTTGCTGAACTTCAAACGCTTGACAGTGATGATGGTATGAGCTTGAAAGCTGGGGAAGCTCGGAAGCTCTGCGATGACGTCGGGTCACCAAATCACATGTAATACTCGTAAATACTGTAGCTTGCAATATTTGAAGGGATGTTATTATGGATGATATTGTACCTATGTATTTAGCAAGAATTCTAGGTAGGTCTTCTACAAATTTATCATCTACATGTTTTATGATATATTTCACTTGTGGGACAAATCACTTCTTTGGTTTTAACTGAAACTCCATTCATCATGACGGAAACTATACAATCCGATGCTAAAAACTCTCACAAGAACCCAAATATCAATCTCCCAGTTTGCAAATCCCCAAATATGCCAGACAAAAACACGCCAGTATCATCATGCCGTATCATCATTGGATTAATTAGCAGTTTTGAAGATAATTGCTCGGCACCAGACCCGGTCTGCCATTCTTTCCAGCCACCTCTGCTTCCCACCATCCGTCATCTTGAAGTCTCAAGACTGCCAGGATATCTCCTTTTGCAAAGCTCAGCTCTTCAGGAATTGCTGCTTGGTACATATACATCGCTCGAGCTTCAAAAATTATTAGCATTTGAGATCAATTAGATGACAGAGACTTACCGAAATGTAGGATAGGTCGACCCTCTCTATTAAATTGCCTGACATCTGCAACACTTTTGCTTCTCTGTCTAGATGCGGATCCTTGCTGTGAACCACCTCCTCCATAGTAGGTCACGGGTCTAGCGGTTTCATAACCTCCAGCTCGACCGCTACCCCGTCCCTGAGATCCGTATCCTTCATTTTGACCTGGAGCGAGTTGTATTGACATTTCGCCACCCATGTGGCTACTTCCAGGCCTCTCTTGCTCTCGGAAAGGGGCTGGGGACACGGCACGGGCAACTTCATTCGGCGAAGCCTGGCGGTAGTATCCTTGATCTGAGCCACGTTTCTGAGGTCCAGTAGACTGAGTACGAGCACGTTGACTGCCGTAAGGGTTTGGAGATGCAGAACGATAGCCTTGCCTGGTATCTACGTGCATACCTGGACGAGGAGATGCACTGCGGGGAGGAGCTGGAGAGGTAGCCCGAGGAATATCATTGCCTCGGGTGCCTGGTCGGGATTGTGATCCTGATGGGTATCCACCACGAGCATCAGGTTGTCCTTTGGCAGTGAACATATTCCTAGTCTGGTCTTCATACTTTTGTCGGGTTTGCTGCATTGCTTTGGAGGTATGTGCTGGTTGAGGGGCACCTAGTCGTTGCATTGGAGGCTGGTCGTAGGACGGGGGTGGAGTGCCTCGCATGCCTCCCATCAATGCCCCGTTTGCCATCTGAGCACCACCAGGTCGAGAAGCTGGGCTTGCTCCTGGGGCAGGAGTGGCAATGCCATGGTAATTATCTGCCGATACTCGACTAGATGAAGCTTTCGTGACACCTTTCAATTCTGCAAGTGCTTGAGCAATGGGATCCAAATCTTCCTCTTGCGACGCACCGTTTTGGATGACCTTCCCCTTTTTGTCTGGCGTTTGGACATCAAAGACGTTGTTCCCGACGTTCAGTTGGAAACTTGCTCGAGGATCGATGGGTTCCGGACTTCCACTTGGCCTGTCACTGATCATGTTCTGGGGATCTTGGCCATAAACCTGAGGCCGCCTGGATGGTGTGTTTTGGGCGGCTGTCGTTCGGCTTGCAGCCCAAGTATTTCGGTTCGATGGTGTCATTGCAGCTCCGTCCTTCTCTCTGTTGCTCTTTCTTCTGAACGGGCTTTGGAAGAAACCACTTTTCTTCTTCAATACCGTCTTTTCAGCTGGGGGTCCCGCTTGCTTGATGGGGGACGTCTTTCCACTTGGGGGTTCTTGACTTGAAAACGACGTCGGGTTAGAATACTCGCTGTTTGAGTCGCGGCTAGAAGGCCTCATGGGACTATGTGCTGAGCTTCTCTCAGATGGAGGACCCGTTCGGCACAACATGGTCATCCCATCCATAGGATAGGGGTCATGTGGAACGGCGGCTAATGGGCCATGCTGAGACTGTTCAAACTGCAATTTGCTTGGCTGTGCCTGATAATCAGGCTGTGGTTGTCGGAGACGGTCTGGAATCGCCTTCTGGGGTGTCAAAGTAGCTTCCCGGCTGGGAGGAGTATCAAGATCATGTCTGAGGTCTTGAGATAGAGCTGACTGTGGATCGTGATGAGATTCATAGGTTGATGGTTGAGGAGATGAGCTTCTATACGCAGGATTGATAGTCCGCTGAAATTGGGCGACGGAATAACTCTCATCTTCGGAAGCCTCTGACTGACTGTCACTAACATCCCCACGACGGAAATTGATGTACTTTGGCGGATCTGGGATCTCCTGTCCAGTCCCATGGTCTCGGATGAAGGCAGCAATATCCTTCTCAACCTCGCAGTTTTCAAGCGACAACCGGACCTTTTCGCATGATGCATCATCACTGACACAGACAGTGGAGGCAATGTTCGCAAAGTTCCAAAGGCTACTCTTCATAAAATCCAGTCTCTCCTCCTCCAGGTCCTGAAATTTGTCTGCCGCAGCCTTCCAGTCTCTGTTCCATCGGCCGGTGGTTTCCTCAAGAGCCTTAACCGCGTGTTCATAGTCGGTGTTCGATGTCGCGAGACTGATCTGGGTCTTCTCCAACTTCGCCTTGTTCTTTCGCTCCTCTTGCCCCATGACCATATGGCCTTGTGCTAAGTATCCTTTGATCTTTAGACATTCTTGCTCGTATCTGTCTCGAGTCTAGTGGAGTGTGAGCAGTAATATTGATTGACCCTAGGCAAAGAGCTAACCTTATTAACTTGATTTGTTTGTTGCACCTTAACCTTCAGTAGTTTCTCGATACCACCTTGTACAATCTTTCGTCTCTCCTTCATGGCACCTGCAAATGCCGCCAGCGGCTCCTCGAGTTCCGTCTTCATTTGACCAGCATTAATTTGATGCGACTTTCCCATTTGCTCGACCTCTCCTCGCATAACATCTAAAGAAGCTCGAAGTGTGCCGGTCTCTTGGGATCCCAATGGCTTTCGTGACAGTTGTAAAAGTTTGCGGGCATACTCTTCTTCGATTGCAGAGCGAGCTGTAGAGTATTGTCAGCGAGAGCAAACGGATGACGGCGAGTAAACAAACCTGTGTAAAAAGCTTTCAACTCATCGCAAGTCTGTTTTGCATTATGCATGCGTGATAGCAGAGGATCAACTCCAGAGTCATCCTTTCCCCAAAAGTTGTTGGCAAAGCTCAGGGCCACCGTGGGACCATCTGATATTGTGCCGGGCATGATGCCCAACTGGTTTGTTGATATCAAGCTCTGCACGGCAGACGCAATCGAAAAGCAAGCTCAGAGTCCTCGGCTGGATTGATCTATGAATGTGTAACTCAGACTCAAATGTGGGATGTTCAACGAAGAATTGGAAAGAAATAACTAAGTGTTAAGCGCAGGGGACAAACTTAGTAGAGTGGTGGTGGAGAGCTCCGAACTGTTTACTCTGGCGTGTTGCCACGATGGCAACGATCCTCAGGTTGTAGCACGTGATACTCCATCACCTCCAGACGACACGTGCACAAGGCTTATATGTTCCATACATAAACCTTCCATAACATAACATATCCATTTTTAAGACTTTGCAGAGTGCATGACTTATTTGTAGCTCAGATGTGAAAGCACTGAAATGCTGTGAGCTGTGAGGTCAAGCCAGATTATTGCATATCCCGGGTATAGTTCATCGGAGAAGTGACGAAGCTGTCGAGGTATCGCCAACAAGGCTTAAACCTCTTCAGAGGAGATATTTATATTCAAACATCTATTATGGGATCTTAAAGCAGAACTTACCACTCTCATCTGATCTCTGACTAAACCTCTTGGAGCAGCAGCGACCTTCAGCTCATATAAACATGGAGGACTTGTCATAACAATCCTTTAGCATCTAAAACCACTCACGCCAAAAGGAGCATTGTTTTATGTTTTAAGCGTTTCCCCTCCCTGTGTGTGTAATAAGCCTCCCTTTGTACTTATGCTCGAGTACTACGGTACTTGAGGTAATGTACTGTACTATACTCGCAAAGTACTCCGTCTCCATCTGTAACGGGTTCAAGTGCTGGCATTGGGTCAAATGCGCTGTTACAATTGCACTCGTAAATCCAGACATAAAGACTCTTCTCGAAGAAGCACCACATATTCTTTGCTATAGAAAAGATAGAAATATCGTAAAAGTCAATATTAATCCGGCTGTACATTCTATCATGAGGACCATCCCATCCCATCATGGCATGGTCCCTTGGCTTGGCTTAGCTTACCTTAGCTTGAGCTGGCGACGCTAACCCCATTTAGACGTAGCCGCACTCTTTGCCGGTGGTGGGTGCGGTCGCGACTTCTCACCTTCGTCAACCACTGCGATCTCAACACCGTTGACCAAATCCCATGCAAACACCTCTCTCCCCTCCTTCCTCCATCGACGAGCGACCCCCACTTGCCTCATCAATGCCCACGCCTCCCCGGTAGACCTTTTTCGGCTCTAGAGAACGAGAGCAAGCTCGCCGGAGTGGGTCTGCGCCAGTATATCAGCAACTTCGATGGTCACCTCCAGAGGGGGCTCTTTTACACCTTCGCTAGCACAACAGCAGCAGCACCAACAGCAACCGCAGTCTATTGTAACGGCAGGCGTCACTCATTCACCTCACGGGTCCCATCACGGCCCCTTCAGTGCTGGCGCAAGTCCCAGCACCAACAGCCCCACTGGAGCAAACCAGGTCACCAAAATTGTCGTTGCCCAGGTCTCGCTCCTCCTTGGCTCCCTGAAGGAAGACAAGGATCGCAATCCAAAGTGGGAACAACAAGCTGAGCAGCTCAGAAAGGTAGGCTCTGTCGTCTTTGCAGTTGATGGGATTGGAACAGCCACTGACTCGAGCCTCTTAGCTGATCAATGAGAGCGGCATGGAAGTATTTCAAAAGTTCTTCTGTCGTATCGTGACTAGTAGCGCTCCGCAGATCTTTCCCAGCCTAAATAGACAAGTATCAAGCGCCAATAATGGAAACTATAAATTGCTTGTGGAACAAATGGACGCGCTATGCACCAATCCCGAGCAGGCTAAGAAGATCGCGACTGCCATCGAAACGGCGAACGAGGACATATTCCGTGATTTCGACCTCTCAACGTTTATGGAACACTTCAAGCTAGACGCGCTCGAAAAGACAATTCTAGCTTTGGCATTCAAGACTGGCTCGAGACCAGATCTCAAGACAAAAGGTCAGTTAGACCTATTTTGGCATTTCGATACAAGACTGACAAGTTCTAGCAAATGCCATACTCTCCACCAACTTCGCGAACTTCATCGAAACACTCGCTAATCCAGATGCTTACGGCTATGCAGACCTCCCTCTTCTTATCTTGACCAATACTATCGGCCAATACATCCAGGAGCGTCCGCCAAGCTTCGACGAGAACGCGCACCGACAGCTTACTGCAGCTATCCACCGCAGGTATCCTGAAGAAGATCATGGTCATATACCTACAGATCTCCTTGCCGCGCTTTACTTGTGGACGAGTGTGAGCGCCCGCAACCCGCTGGTGTTATATATAAAAGAGAGAGGCTCCATCATGACAACAGACGAGGAAACCTGTAGAGACCATCTTCGCATGGCTGGAAGCATGGCACAGGATGAAGAGCAGGTTGCTGCTGCGCTGATTTATGCCACCATCAATCAAACGCCGCCACAGTCCACATCTGCCTTGGTTCGCAGTCTTCGACCCGTGCTTCCTATGAACTTCAAATGGGCAAAAGTCCTCTCGTTTTTTGACCAGCCAGAGTTACGAATAACATCGGATCAATTTCTCAGCCTTTACGAAGCTCTACGCCCATTGGCAGTGGACGAAGGTCTTGATATCCAGCTACTTTTCGGTGGAAAGTGGGTAAATTCTGAGACGCAATTATCCTTCCTTTGTGCTCTTCTATCTCTCCAGCCAAACCAACTCGACGCGAAAACAATTCCGGATCTTCAAACTTCCTTCGAACAGAGTGACTTTGGGGTTTTAGAGCCCGGGCTCGCATCGCGTGCCTCTTATGCCGTCCGCCACCCTCTTGTTTCTCTAGTTGCCTTGACAGCTATAATGGAGGTTGCTTTGGACACACAACAAGCATCTGATACTTATGAGGCTAGGCGCCTCTTTCAAGATGTTATTGTCCCTAATTTGGATATATTTTTGGTCTCTGCTTTTGGGGTACCAAAGCCATGGCCGGAACTTGCGCACGATACCATTAACACCTTGTTCGACCGATTTCTATACAAAGCTGACCCCAATTACGATTTCGTTCTTATGGCACTGTGGCGAAAAGACAAGGCCTGGGTTGCGTCCCGTCTGTCGGATCTCCATGCAAGAGCTCCCTTGGAGCTTCCAACAATCCTCCTACACGCCAAGAGGCATAAATGGCTAGATGACTTGATACCAATCCTCAGTGGTTTTGGACTGGATCTTGCAGCATTCGCTCATGCAGAAGATGCTTATTCCCTCGACAAGTGGGCCGAATCTCACTCGGCACACCCGGAGGAGCTTGCACGCGCTCTCATGACTTTCTTGAACATCAAGTCTCAACATGAGTTAGATGCCCAGCGCTCCGAAGATGGGCAGAGGGTGTTAGTCAGTGTTATGCTTCCTGTTCGGACCATATCTGCTCTTCTCCATATTCTGGAAGACATATTGCCAAAGTCGCCGGTGCCAGACCTCATCACCGTGCAACGACAATGCATCACGGCGTACCCCAGACTCATCAACTATGGAGAAGGTTACGATGACATTATTGATAACAATGGTCTAGAGTCGAATTCTTTGCCGATTGCGGCAAACGAGAAGATGGAGGAGCACTACAAACGCATGTACAACCAAGATCTTCAGCCCAAACAAGTTGTGGAAGCTCTCAACATATACAAGCACTCGCGCTCCCCCACTGATCAAGATGTATTTGCTTGCATGATACATGGCTTATTTGACGAGTATGCGCTCTATGGCACATACCCATTAGAGGCTTTAGCTACCACCGCTGTTCTATTTGGCGGAATTATTCAACACAAGCTCATCTCTGACCTCCCACTTGAGATTGGCCTCTACATGATTCTTGAGGCTGTTCGAGATCACCCCACCGACCAATCGATGTACAAGTTTGGATTACAAGCCCTGATTCAGCTCTACCCTCGATTATCCGAATGGCCAGGGTTCTGCAGACAACTTCTTCAAGTTCCGGGTCTGCAGGGGACCGAGGCTTGGATTAAAGCGGAACAAATTGTTCGCGACGCTGACCAAGAAGAAGCTGCTCGTAACGGAGATGCTCATCATCAGTTGATGAACGGCGGGGTAATCACTAATGGCAATATCGATGAAATACTTGCCGCTGAGCCTAGTGCACCCGAATTTAGTGCACTGCATGTAGAGCCAAGCCCTTTTCCTGACTACGATGACCCATCCTCGGATGTTCAGGAGAAGATACAGTTCGTTTTAAACAACGTCACGGCGGACAATCTGGAGTCAAAGTTCAGTGAGCTCAAGGATTCGATGGATGATTACACCCAGACCTGGTTTGCAGGCCATTTGGTTGAAGAACGCGCAAAGATGCAGCCAAATTATCACCAATTATATCTCGATCTTGTCAAGCTGTTCGGCAGAAAGGCACTCTGGGCAGAAGTTCTGCGGGAAACCTACGTCAGCACCATTCGCATGCTCAACTCTGAGGCCACCATGCAGTCTCAAACTGAACGAGCACACTTGAAGAACCTGGGCGTTTGGTTGGGCTCATTGACCCTCGCACGAGATAAAGCTATCAAGCACAAGAATATCGCCTTCAAGCAACTTTTGATAGAGGCATATGACACGCAACGACTGATAGTCGTGATCCCATTCGTCTGCAAGGTACTTGCTCAGGGTAAATTCTCTACAATCTTTAAGCCACCGAATCCTTGGGTCATGGACATCATCCACCTATTGATTGAGCTTTACCATCATGCAGAGCTAAAACTTAATCAACGGTTTGAGATTGAGGTTCTTTGTACGGAACTGGAACTGGACCACAGAAGTATCGAACCTTCTTCAGACATCATGAATCGTATGCCTCTCATCGAAGAAGCGACTGAAGTCATGGCCCCAGAGATCTTGGACAGATTCGATAACATGTCCATGAACGGCCTCGTTGCCGGCGTTGGGAGTGGCAGGTTCTCTCCTCAAGAAATCGCTTCTTCAATCCCAGACCTCGGCCCGCTACTTACATACCCTCCTGTGAATGACATGGTCAATCAAACTCGTTTACGTGAAATCCTGAAGACTGCCATGAACCGCTCGGTGCAGGAAATCATCGCCCCTGTCGTTGAACGCTCAGTCACAATTGCCGCCATATCGACTGCGCAGATGATCCACAAGGACTTTGCGACCGAGCCGGACCCAGACAGATTGGAGGCAGCAGCCATCAATATGGTCAGGAAGACAGCCGGTAGTCTTGCTCTAGTCACCTCAAAAGAGCCTTTACGAGCAAGCATAACCAACCACATGAGGACTCTATCCGCAGAGCATGGCCAAGGACTTCCAGAGGGAACCATCATCATGTGTGTCAATCAAAACTTGGAGGTGGCCTGCAACCAAGTAGAGAAGAAAGCCGAGGACCGCGCTGTTCCTGAAATCAAAGACTTGATCGAATCAGAGTTGGAACAACGTCGTCAACATAAGCTGACAAATCCGAACGACCCCTTTTTCGATCGGGATCTAAGCCGCTGGTCCTGGACAATCCCAAATCCGTACAAACTGCAGCCCCATATCGACGGCTTAAATGCCCAGCAGATGGCCATATATGAGGAATTTGCACGACAACCACGTGCCCCAGCTCTTTCCCTTTCGGGTACTACTCACATCGCCACTTCCTCTGATACAACAAGGTCCATGGCGAACGAGGTTCTACAGGATCAATACGCAATCCCTAATCTTGCAACCCCGGCAGCAGAGCCTCCTGTGATGCCACACCTCGGTAATCAGCAACTTGCCTATGCTCAGCCAAATACTAGCATGGCTAACGGAAGACTTCCTGTTCCGATGGATACGAGAAGCATGATGGAAAGAGTACAAAAATCCCTTCTGGAGTTGCAACGCGCAACAGCAGAAGCTCCTGAGCAGCATTTCGAAGATCTAACCAAGAGAGTCCACGAAGAGTCGCAGCCAGTCCTGAAATCTCATGATGAACTTTGTGATTTTGTAATCAAAAGCCAGCATGGGCCAAGTACTGAACCGCTTGATCTTTTCATCGTTGATCAGATCTGCCGTTTACTTTTCAGTGGAACCCAGGACCAACTTCTTATAGAAACCTTGGTGTCTGCGTTACAAAATATTCGCAGAATCAGCGGTCGGGTTGCAAGCCAACTCGCTCTGTTTATCGGCGACATTGAAGATGAAACACTGCTTAATATTCCCCTAGTCACAATCTTGATCGAACACAATCTGGTCCAATTACGACGCATTGACTCAGCTACCTCCAAGGCGATATTGGGCAGAAAAGAAGGCTCCCTTGACTTCTTATCCTCTTTACTTGATTACGTCCTTCTTGTTGATCGCCCCCCTGCCCTATATGCCGATTTTGCCAAGAGTTTAGAGGTCGCGTGGCAATGGATCGAAGAAGATCCATCTATTGAGGTTGGGCAACAGCTGAAGCAAAAGTTGCTAGACCACAATCTACCCCGATCGATTGGCCGCAGTATCGAAGACTACCGAGCCGATGAAAAGCTTGTGCATCGCCAAGATCAAATGGAGTATGTTTTCGATGAGTGGGTTCATCTGTGCCGGAACCCTAATGCAAGTGAGAAGGCGGCACCGCAATTCATCTTACAGATATACAAGGGGCAACTAGTCAACGAGCGTGATGGGATGTGTTTGTTCTTGCGGATCAGTATCGATGCATCCGTCAAATCTTTCGAACAACACATGCAGACCAGTGGTAGTCTCGACGAGGCTTATAGCACAGTTGACTCGCTAGCGAAGCTGATCTCTTTGATCGTCAACGGACGTGAGCGAGAGATTGAGGGCCAGGGTGCTGTTCAACCGACCAAGGCTGAATATCTCAAATTCGTCTTGTCTCTCACAGTTCTGGTCCTCAACCACCATCATGTCGTGCGTGGAGATAACTTTAATCAAAAGGTCTTTTTGCGGCTGTTCTCTACTCTTCTCTGCGAGATCAATACTTTTGACGGTGGATTGACGGACGTGGAGCAGCGAGATATTCTTTTTGTCTTCGCGGAAGTCTTTTTGAAAGTGCGTCCGTCACACTTCCCTGGCTTTATTTTCGGTTGGCTTCCTCTGGTATCCCACCGAAACTTTATGCCCCAATTGTTGAGACTTCCGGATCATGCTGGATGGAGCCGGTTCGCCAAAATTGTGGAAACCCTGATGCTCTTTGTTGGCGAGCTCCTCAAGCCACTACACCTAAGTGCAGTGACGAAAGAGATATACCAAGGGGTTCTGAAGTTTATTGTTGTCTTGCAACACGACTTTCCCGAATTTGTAGCCGCCAATCACTCCAAGCTCTGTGCCAACATTCCCAGTCACTGTGTCCAGCTACACAATTTGATTTTGGATGCAAAGCCCAGCCCTTATCTCAAGGCCCCTGATCCATTGCAGCCGGGATTGAAGATCGACCGTGTCAACGAGATCCGCGAGTTTCCAGACAATGAGAACGATGTCGAGGCTCCCTTACGGCAGAGCGAGCTATTAGAGATTCTTGAACAGGCATTGCAGACCGGTCCTTCAGAAGATGCTGTTGCACATATTGCACATGCAGCGCAACGCAGGAATGGCCGACAGACTGGACCTGGTTTTGTGCCTATCAACGTGGATCCTAAGCTCTTGGACTCACTGGTTGTGTATACAGGTATGCATGCCATTACCAGGGCAGAGCAGACAAACGGCCCAGCGTACATCCAAGCATCCCCTGATGCAGCATTACTTTCTATGCTAGTTCATGAGCTTAATCCTGAGGCACGATACTACTTCCTCAGCAGTATCGTCGATCAGCTCAGATATCCCAACAACCACACCCACTACTTTACCCAAGCCCTGTTGGAGATATTTGGAACCGATCTCAATGATCAAGAAGAATCCGATATCCGGGAGCAAATCATTCGCATTCTCTTAGAGAGGTTGATGGGACAATGGCCACAACCGTGGGGGGTGGTTCTCATTATCCAGGAGCTCGTCAAGAACGAGAAGTACCTGTTTTACGAATTACCATTCGTTAAGTCGATTCCAGATGTAAGTTACCTGTGACCTTTGCTTGATACTAGCATTCTAACAATATCATTAGATCGCCGAGCGTTTTGCTGCCATTGCATCACGTCCTCTTCCACCTATTGTGTAGACAGGGTCACTCTGACACTCATCAACAGAGGTGGCCAGCATAAGCACCAAATACGAATTACCTCCGATTACACCCAAATCACAAACATCACCACCTCAATGTCTTCAAAGCCCAGTTTCTAGTTGTTACATATCTTATCAAGCACAAACGGCGTTCTTTGTCACAGACCATTGAAGATTTTTTCTGCATAGCGAGCGAGGAACGGATATTTTTGCAAAACTTCGGGTGGGGTTTATGGGAATGGAAAGGGCCTTTTTTTTTTCTTCTTTTCTCTCCTACTTAATGCATCCTACATGATAATGTTTCGTTCCTTCTTCTGTATGAAAGACAGGAGAGGGCAAAATGCGGGCATGGAGGCGCGGGAAACAGATTATACGGCGTGAACATGGTTTTTTGCTTTATGCTTGTATTCCATGTAGAGGGGGCAGGGAGACTGTATGTATCATAAAACAGGAGTTATGATTTTCCGAGACGGGACTTTTATTCTGTGATGATGATTTGATTTCTTCTCTTGCTAATTGGTGAGCCCAGCTGGTGTTTTTTCGGAGTGGTGCTTTTGCAGATCTGGGGTTCTCGACATGATGCGGTTCAAAGCGTACCGTGAGGGGGGTTGTTCACTTTCTGGAGTGGAGCTAGTGATGGTTTCAAGATCGAGTCGCTAGACAATTAATGCTGCGAACATACATTAGGGTAGGTGTAGGCTATGAATTATAGCTGCCAGTTTATAGTGCGCCGAGGTCTTTTCCAAGGACATGAATCAATCAGACTTAAGAAGGTGGAAGGAAGCCTAGGGATGGAAAGAGGGAGGGAAGGGGGGTTGCATGTTTTGAGAGTATTGTTGTCCTTTCACAAGATCTCACTGTTTTGAATCGAGGCGTTTGGAGGTTACATTACAACTACTGGGGTTCATGCACTTCTATAAGAGTTGTGATGTTGAAAATTGATAGAGCTTTTGAGGCAAAAGGATTCCATCGCTCTTTTGATACCTAGGTACTATGAAGTGTGTCTACGCTATTTTTTGTATTTTTTCCACATTATCACAGCTTCTTGTCTCGAACCTTCCTTGACAGAGATGCAGACCTCTCGATACATTTGAACAAGCAGGAACTAGATGCCTGCAACTGCACATTAACCTAACCAAGCATCGGAAAATATCAATTGGTATTTCCCTCCCCCGTGAAAATCACTTCCCCTTCTCAAGTACTGCTCGCCCCAAAGCCACCAACGCTTCTACATCGGACAACGTAGCATCCTTGGACCCATTCATAGCAACATCTATCATCGCAGCAGCCAGCTCATCTACTCGAATAGAGCTTTTACTCCCCATTACCCAACCAAACACATCTCTCGGACTCGTAATATCCTTCTTGATCACGAACGGAGCCTTTACAATCACCGTCTCCCAAAACCCGTTCGTCTCTTCCTTTTCTGCAAACGAGAGCATGTTCATTTCTGCTTGTCCCTAAAATGAAATGGGACTTGTGTTAGTAGTTATTCCACATACCGTGAGGGCATATTCGTTGGTGGTTCTACCTTTAGCTTTCGCATCTTTCCTGCGAACCATAGGGCTTTGCTTGGGTCTCTCTCGGTCATGCCGCCGCTGAGATGCAGATAGCGGAATTTCTTTTGTGATTCTGCTAGCGTTTTGGAAAAGGCGTTGCTGAATGCAAGGGGGTAGTCGATTTCAAGAGCCTTGTCGCCAGCTGTTGTGCCCATGCACCTGATCTAGTCAATACGAAATAGCCCTTTCTATTTAAAACCTATCGTGAGGGCTGACCAAATACAGGCATCTGCTCCGGAGAGCTGTTCGATGTCTTCGCCTAAGTAGGAATTGAAATCTTTCTTGACTAGGACGTGGAGCTTGGGGTTTTTGCTGGTTGTTTCTTCTGGGAGTGGACGGCGGGAAAGAGCAATGATGGATGTGATGGATGGGTTCCGAAGGCATTGGCTGAGGACTTCGGATCCGATGAAGCCGGTACAGCCGGTTATGATGAACTTCATGTTTATTGTAGAAGCCAAGTATCAGAGGGAAATAATCTATAGAAGATGCTGAAATGGTCTCTGTGTAATGTGAGGGAGAGTGGGAATGGAATAATGCAAGTTGAAGATGAAAGGATGCAATCTGAATTTCGGTAGCTCCGTGGTGTCTAGAAAGATCAAATAGATACTGAAGCTTTGTTTTTTTTAAGACGATACAAACGATGCTGTAGGCTGAAAACACATACTGGACTGTCCTGTACCTGGATGTGAGACGTAGATTTAAGCTCAAGCTTCCCCAAAAAGGGGGGTGAAGCTACCCCACATCGCTTCAGCATGGGTGCCGGTGCCTACGCGGATCATAAAGTCTCCTGCAACATTCAACAAACACCACCTGCAATCCCAACCAAGCTTCTACAATAAACGCAGTCATGGCGTCCCAAAAAGACGTCCAAGATCTCTTGCGCCTCTTAACAACAGGCCGCAATAAACTCCCCATGCTGTCCGCCATGGGACGCGTCAAAGATCTCCAAGCAGCTGGACTCCGCAGGTCTTCATTCCCCCACCCCCTCAATATCTCTTCTAACAACCGCCCAGTATATCCGACATAGCATCCTCTACAGCCCCAGCTCTGACAACCGCCATCTCCGACGAAAAGGCAGCTAAATCCCTCCTCGCAGCCTGCAAAGCCCACCTCAAATCCCCCGCCTCCTCAGCAGGCAGCAAACGCGCCTCTGACAGCGCTCTGCCTTCTTCGAAGCGAGCGAGATCGGCATATGCGCTGGACTCGGCGCCCCAGACACCGCAGGAGTTGGAGGCTTCGCTGGCTCTGCCGCAGCCCTCGGAGGACGAAGAAGCGATCTCGAAATGCACGGTGTACACAAACAGAGCCCCGCTCGTCCTGGCTTTTGCGGTGCAGTTGTTGAAGTATACGATGCCGGATCAGCCTTTGAGTAGTAGGCTGAGTCTGGGACAGGCGGTCGTGAGTGTGAATTCGAGGAGTAAGGCTGTGAGTATTGGGTTGGAGAAGGGGAAGAGTGCTGATGAGGAGGGGTGGGGGAGGGGGCAGCCGAAGGTGAAGGTTATGGGGCGGGAGATTAGCGTGTTGAAGAGGAGTGGGTATGAATGGCGAGAAGAAGAAGTCAAAACGGACGAGGATAAAGCAGAAGCAGAAGCAGAAGCAGAAGTCGAAAGCCAAAGCACGGTGAAAGAAGAAGACCCGACGCCATCGAGTACGCTGAGAGGGGTTTCTAAGCCGAGGAAAGATGGCTGGACTGTGTCTTCACCTATATCGTCTAAGAAATCAACATTTATAGCACGCTCTATTACTATCGCGACTCCCACGCAGGCCAAGAATCTCGTTGCGTCGCTGCTATCATCTAATGCTGAGCTCCGCTCCGCTGATCACAACATATACGCCTACCGCGTCCAATCACCCACTTCGAGGCATCCGATAGAGGACAGCAACGACGACGGCGAGAGCGGCGCTGGTCGCCACCTCCTCGGCCTCTTGCAAGCAGACAATCTCCAAAACGTCCTTCTCGTAGTAACACGCTGGTACGGCGGCGTCTTCCTGGGTCCAGATAGGTGGCGCATCATGTCGCAGGTATCGCGCGACGCACTGTCACAGCGCCTTCGCGTAGCCGGCGTGCTGGGCCACGAAGCACTATGGGGTCTTGATCTCGAAGCTATGAAGAGCAAGGAGGGGTCGGGGACAGATGGCTTGCCGATTCACAGACCCGAGGGCGCGAGGGCGTATATTCTAAAGGCGTTTGCAAGTCCGCCAGAGAAGGAGATGCAGAAGGAGGGGAAGGGGAAGAAGAAGACGCTGCAACAGGTGGGGATCGAGAAGGAGGATAATCTGGGGATGTTGTTGGGGGCATTGGATAAGCTGTTTGGGAGTTGGGTTGGGCATGTGGGGAGTGAGGAGTTGGATCGGATGGCTTGGGGGTGGTACGTTGGTGTTAGGCCTGAGGTGGAGGGTGGGGTTGCTGGTTGGGGTGG
>QGMG01000136.1:0-50090 GCA_007825325.1 Lachnellula cervina | reverse complement strand
TCATCTCATATCCAAGAACACAAACACACCCACCTACTAAATCACGCCCCTACTCCAAAACCCACATCTATCCCCCCATCCCACAACACAACCCCCTCCTTCCTCCGACCCCAAACCCGCACAATCCACCCGCCCTCCCACTCAAACCCCGCAAAACAAGCACGCACACCACAACCGCCCGCCCCAAACCCCAAACATAAAATCCCGCTCGCTCCACTGCACGCATTACCATTACTTACCTATTTGATTCTGGAATCCTAGGTATGTATAGCGTATCAAGCAATCAAGCAGGAAGGCCCCCCACCTCTTTTGTTTCTTTTCTTGCTTTTGCTAGGAAATCGAGTCAAAGGTAGAAGAAATGAAAGAAAGGAAAGGAATTCATACAAATACCCGATCAACTATGCACGCGTAGGTAGCATGTATGATAAGCACACACACCAAGTTAGTATATACATCGTACTCACCAAGACACGCATACATCCCTGCAGAAAACCTGCATCCAGCTCAACGATCTTTTTTGCATTAAATTTCCTAATCTGGATTATTTTGTTCTCTTCGTATCCACCCATCCAAGAGAAACACAGATTATGTGAATGATACCATCCACCATCCCAAACTCCATCCAGCCTTACGGTCTTGTTTCTTGATTTGAGATACTACATACATGTTAAGGAGAAAGATGTGCGGATTGCGGGAGGAGTTGATTTATACAAAGGAGCAAGGAAGGTTAGGGTATCTGAAGAGACATGAAATGCCGTGTATTGAAGAAAGATCTGTCGAGAGATCTGGTGATGAAGGTGAGAGTCGGGCCGCTGGCTGGCCGAAGATGAATCGAAGGATGTAATGTTTTGTGTTGAAAAGTCGGGTGTGACAGGCGTGGTATGTTGTTGGGCTGGCTCATGCGAGACATTAAAAGCGGCACTCATTATCCGACTGTGAGAAGCCTTGCTTAGACATTATAACAGCCATTATAACTGGTGCCGCTTTTTCTGTCCACCATGAGGCTGATGACCACGCCATCTGTGTTCTTGCTGGATTCTTGCCTGGGCCCCGGGTTTCGTACATGGCTCGAATATGTGCGATTTATCTTGGGTTCTCTCGCCGTTGTGACGATAAATCATGATGAAACAACTTGTGGGTAGTACCAGGCACATACAGCAATAATTCTTCAAAAGTCAGCAATAGCAGGCGAACGGGGAAAAAAGCAATACTCACAAATAGAGACATTGCAAGAGCATGCCTTCAAGCCAATGTGATTTCCCATCTCCCGTGACGTAATTGACGAGTAAGACCGCAATGAAGAGTGCAGCAACCTGGAAGCCATCGAAATTCAAGTTCATATCATCCTTGCCCATGATCCATCCAATCACAACAACCAATGGAAGTACCAATAAGGCAATCTGCATACTGGAGCCTACCGCAACACCAATAGCAAGATCCATCTTATCTTTAATCGACGTATTAGCATAGTAAAAAGCTAGATCTGGGACAGAGCCCGGGAGCCAGGAGCTGTCTCGGTAGCTTGCATATAGGCTCCTGAAACAGCTCCGAGCTCCTCAGCTGAGGAAAATAGTAAGCTCACCTTTAACAGCCACGGTAACAGCAGTCGCGTGCTCAGCCGCATTTCCGACGATGGGAAGTAGGATCAGACCAACAAATTCGAGTGAGATTGAACCACTCTCGGTGACAGAATTGATGCCGTCAACCATGAACTCGGCGCAAAGCCCAATGATAGCAGTAGCACCAGCCAAAGTAGCCCAGGCGACAGCGATATGAAGTTGGGGCTCTTCGGGTTCTTCTGGCGTTTCTTCGTAGGCATTAGACTGAATCAACTCATCATTTGGTGGTCTGTCAACCATTTGTGCTCTGCCAGGACCAGCGCTAACGCCACCTGCTTTAGCAAGACCCTTGGAAATAGCCCCATCAGGCAACACGTTCTTGCGTGGCTTCTTTGCCACCTTTTGACTCTCCTTGTTGAAATCATCGGAATGCGTCTTCAGCTGGAAGAAAAGGTAGCATCCATAGACGACAAGGAGGATCACGGACGTCCCACGAGAAAGAGCGGCGACTTTAGCAACCGGGGCTGGGTCTGCGCCAGGCCAGCCAAACTGGGCAAAGCAAGTTGGAATGATGATGCTGCCGATAGCGAGAGCCAATAAACTGGCAGCAGTCTGGGCAACAGTCTCGTTGAAGTATTGTTCTTGTCTTCGGAGTCCACCGAAGAAGAAACACATGCCAAGCACGAGTAGCAAGTTGGAGAGCATACTACCAATGAGGGATGTTTGGACAACAGTAATGTTGTCTTTTGCCAGGGCAATAACTGCAACGATGATTTCGACGGCATTACTGGCATAATTAGCGTGCAATTATAGACAGAGCATGAACAATGGGAGCTTACCCGAATGAGGCATTTAATAGACCACCCAAACTCTCTCCAACGTGAAGAGCGATTTCTTCCGTAGCAAAGCTTAGCATGGCAGCTAGAGGGATAATGGCAATAAAGTTGACACAAAAGATGACTTTCCCATCTAGCCCTGCGTAGTTGCATGCAATACCAGCAGGAGCAGCCAACAGCAAGATGTTGATCCAGGAATTAAAGATAGTCGCCTGCAACTGATTTCTGACTGTAAAGGGCTTGTGCTTCAGGATCTTCCCCTTGTACCATGCTCGCTTTTTGGGTTTCTCCTCATCAGCATTCGCGGCCCCTTTATTCCGTTTGAAGAAACCCCCTACAAATCGTCGCCGGGCCTTTTCTTCAGCGCTGGGTGGTCTCGTTGATGATTTTTCTAAAATGGTAGTTCCTGTGGTAGTACTTTCTGGATCGCTGGATCGCGCGGCGCCTGTAGGTGTTGTTATTCGAAACTCGTCGGTTTTTGAAGATCTCCGGACATCGTCTCCGCCATTTAGCCCCGACGAACCTCCTACAGGTTCTGTTTGTACATTTGATAACGAGGTCTCGTCTTCGGCGCCATGCGCAGACTCGATATCATTGTGGTCGTGCCATGTACTCGATCGTCCGGTCTTTCGAAAAGGGTTCATAGAGTCGCCATACCAAGCCTCTTTCCTAGCCTGGCGTTTTATGGAATCTAATCGGAACATAGTAAGTAAAGGCCAGGAGTTGAAGTGTGAAGTGGAGGAGTCAAAGATGGAAGAAGGTCAGGGAATGCGCAGAGATCGAATTACTGACGCATTTGAAAACCCGTCATGATTGCGTGGGTGTGGGTGTGAATGTGCGACGCAAGGGAAGTTCAATGGAAGGGATAAGGTATTGGTGGATAGGTATTGTTGATCTGCGCCTGAAGCGAGGCGGACTGGCTGAGTGGTTGGTTACTATAGTAGGGTCAAGGGCGGATGGTAAAAGTGTAGGTAGGTGTACAGGTACGTCCAGGTTGTGTTTGTAGTTGTGCGACGAAGAATTGTTGATATTTATCAATTGCAGAGATTCCGCAATACCCCTCCTTTGTCGTGTGACGTAGGTACCTTATGTATCTGTCCTGTCCTGTCCTGTGTACGGAGTATATGTCGTCTGGTGTTGGACGCGTCCTAGTCACAGCCTCGTCCTCGTTGCGCAAAGGAAATAGTGGGATCCGCCTGAGTTTGGGGGCGAAGCGCGAGTGCGAGTCCAGTGGAGCAGGTGCAGGGTGAGAAAGAGCCTGTCGAGAAGCCTCGTGCTTGTGCCTGAGGGTGAGCTGCGCCTCGTCTTGTTTGGTATTGTGGCTCGTAAGGCGTGTAGGATAATTGTATCGGTGTCGGTGTCGTGATGTTTTATTTGGAAGAAGAATGAGAAGAGGAGGATGAAGCAGCGCAGACCACCTCGCTGTCTTGTACTGTAAGATTATTGCTTGGCAACAATCACTGCCACGTCCTTGGCACAGTCGAGTTACCGTTCCTTCAACCCAGTCACCGAGTGGCTGGGTATTCTACGACTGGACTGGGCGAATAAAGCGAGTGAGGGATATAATATCTGGGTATATCTCTCTCAACAGGAGGCAAGAAATACTCTTTATCCTTTTCTTTCTCTACTATCCATCCCAATCTGGGGTCTTTGTTTCTCTCTCTCTCTCTCTCTCTCTCTCTCCCCCTCTCTCCCTACTACTGCAGTCAGAATCTTATCTTATCAGACCGACATTTCCCATTCAGGTACACTCTGCGAAATGCCAATTATTGCCTGAAGAGACTATAGTAACTGACTGTATCGCGAGTCGTCATCTTATGCCGCAGTCTCATTATTCCAATTATCTTCTGTCTTTCCTCCTTTGGATTCATTCTGATTTCTCCCTAATAATAATAAGCTTGCAACCAAGGTCTTGATTTGCCTTGACTCAGGAACAGCTGGCCATGACGAGGTCCTTATTATTATTAACTAACTGCTGCACTGCTGCTCCCGTTTGCCCTATCCAAGTTATCCAACACGCTATTCAAGCCACGCCACAGCTAATGCATTTGCGACAACACATCATCATACAGGTTCATACTACTGTACTCCGTATACTACAGTATGCACGTACAGCGAACGAAGATCACATCAAATCACATATACCGGTATCTCTCACCACCTATTGGCTCTTACTCTCTCAAATGTTTCGATTTAAATTTCAATGCGTCAGAAATCAGGTCTATCATTGTGGCTGAGCTGAAGAGCACCGGCGCTATTCGAAACCAACTCCCGAGCCCGAGATTCGTACCCCTTGCCACTGGTCACGTGTAAGTTGCTCCCTAAGCAATGAGCATGTGAGGCAAGCCAAGCATAGGTACCCGTGTTTTGGGCGATGTGTTGTAGTAGTGCAGTGGAATATTCTTCTTTACATATGATTATTAAAATTGGCAAGCAATAAAGAATGGCACGACTTTCTCTTCAGCAGCTTTCTAATCTAATCACGTGATCTCCCCCCTTGTCGAGCCTATAGGTGAGAGTCGACCAGTCAGCGCTCATTTTTGGAAGGGCTTCTTTCTTCAGATTATAATGATCATTCTGTATTGCTGAATGCCTGTTCAGAACACATGCACTTGGTCTCTAGATAGCAAATCACACACCACACACTTAATGCTAATAATAGGATTGTATAATCTCATAGAAACTTGGCTTATTGTGCCCAAGCATATATAATCCACCCCTATATGCCCCCGCCCCGTCCTACCCCCACTCCCCGGAGGAGGACGACTCAAGGCCTGTACGCGGTGCCCTCTACGAACCTGTGGACGAGTATTCTGTGCTCGTTCTGAGGATTGAGTAGCGTGGTGATGCTATCGCGATATTTTGGTATTATGATATTGCCACGTTGCAACACGATCCTAGAGCTAAACTTGAGTCTCTAGCAACCCTACGACTACCTTAGCAACGTCCGCGGCGCGCTAAACAAATACGGATCTCTAGGAGAACGCAGTCTCTAAGGAGGCTAACTATAGTGCGTATGCTATGAGCTACGCGCGGTTCTATATCTCCTAGCGGATCAGTTTGTGATATGGAATAGCAACTGTAATATATGCCTTCTACACACTACTTAAGCCTTACAACGCGAGACAACTAGTCTACGACTAATAACCTCCCCTCCCCTCCTCTAAAGAGTAATACTTGTATAACTGATGCATAAATAGCGGAAGGAATAAGACGGATACTATAGCTGCCTCTCTAGCTCTTTACCTCTTAGAGAGGCAGGTAGTGGAGGAACCCTTTTGTGGATTCATGCCTAAGGACGCTCTCTATATACATAGATTTACGAGTAGAAAAGAAGAGAAGGGAGTGAGAAAGGGGTTATTACTTAGTATATCACTTAGTTAAGCAGTAGGGTGATAAGCGCAGAAGACCCTTAATTAGCGGAGGGGATTTTGCAGATTTAAAGGCCTTAGCCTAACGCCCTTATAGCTATATATTAGAATTGCGACACTGCGGGATTAGGGACCCGGGACTTCTTAGGAGAGAGGCTCTTTTTCCCCTTATAGTTTTAGGCTTCTCAAATAAGAAGTACTTTGTTATTTAAAAATCCTAGCTTAGCACGCCCTAATACCCCCTAGGAGGTTGAGGACCCCTATACAGGCAATCCCCCCGGCGTAAAACAATACTTACTTACTTACTTACTACTACTGCTAGTAATTGAGCCTAAGGCCCCGTGGTCACATGTGTCGTAACACGTGAGTTTTGGTGGGTGTGGGGTCGAATGTTGGTCATTTTGACGCGCGACATCTCCCTATGAATGGTCTATACTTTATACTTCTGCAATACAGCAGAATGCACGCAAATTTCGAGATGCAGCATTCAGTTATCATAAGATGCAGTTTCATTTATGCACGATGTTTCACCGTTCTTCCTGCAACAAACCTTGCCTGCATAACATCGGAGGGATCATGGACTTTGCTATATTCCTCCCCTTTAAAGCCACATCAACAAATTTATCCAACTCTCCATCATAAAACATCAACTCCTCACCAACCATAAATCAAACCAAGCATGTCTCTAAATAGCGACAAGAACAAGTCCGGCATCTCCTCCGGCGTCGGCTGGGTTACCTCAACCGTGGAGTGACTACCCCGCACCCTTATTTCCCATCCATTCACCAATTTATTGTAGCAACAGAGTCAGCGACGTCGTTAATACAGCAGGCAATGTCGTCGGAACCGCTGGTCGCGGTGTTGGTGATACAAGCACCAGCTTACGGGCGAGACGGCGAAGCCGGTGGGGGGTGGGTTGAAATATATTACGAATGGTATTGAGGGCGGGGCGGCGAGCGTTGCTGATGGCGCGAAGAAGGCTGGGGGTGGGAAGTGAGGGGATGTCGGACACTCTTTCATATCCATAAGATATTCCATAATTTTCTGGACTAACTAACGACATGATGCAAAATCGGTCCGATATAATCGAGTTTACCGCAGAACTGAGCCGCATTCAGTGTTAAAGCTGAGTTTACGTCGGGCCCGAGTTCTGGTCAAAAGATTCGGCTAGGGTCGCTAATGACGACAAATGTGAGTCTTGTACGATTGAAAGCACAGTCAAACCATTGATTCCGTGCTGGCGGGCCAGAACAACAAGCTGAATAGCGCTGATCGAATTTCCGCCGATTTTCAGGAAGCTGTCGTCCCGTCCAATTGAGTCCGCATTTGCATTAAGCACATGAGCGAAAAGAGTTTGCAGTTTTTTCTCCATTTCAGTCTCAGGCGCTCGCTTCTTCGAATCACTTAGAGAGTATTCCGCGATCTTGTCGCTGCTGAGCTTGGATGCTAGCCGCCGTAGTTTTGGCCTGTCGAGCTTGGTAGAAGTAATAATAGGCATATACTGGCAAGGTATGAAAATGGTTGGGACCATATATTGAGGGAGCCTGGCGCTTAGTTTTGCTGTGAGTCCAACCATGAGGTCCTTAGTTTCGTCCTTTAGAGGCATAAATATTGCTTCTGTGTCATTCTCGTCGTCTCGCTGATGATCAAGACCGCCCCCATGGCCAGGACCGTTCAAAATGTGATTGAAACAAATATACGCGACAAGGCTCTTCGTGGTCCCCACTGTGTATACGTCAACGGCTACTTGATTGACATCTTGTAAAGCAGTTTGTATCTGGTACTCGACTTCAACCAGCTCGACTCGAAGACCTCGAATTTTGACCTGCGTGTCCGCTCGGCCGACGAACTCCAAAGTCCCGTCTGGATTATGATACGCAAGGTCTCCAGTTCTGTAAACCCGGTCCCAGCCTATCTCAGTACTCCGCGGCATCCATTCAGGTGCCGCCAAGCACGGTTGTGCTGTTCGCGCCGAATCCAGACGATATTCACGAAGTAATGTTGGGCCTTGAATGACGATCTCTCCCTCGCAGCCCACTGGTGTAAGACTAAGAGTTGCCTTCTTTGGATCAACAAGCCAAACCGAACACCCTACCGGCCTTCCAATCATAAGTGGCGATTCATCAGGCGATGTCCACTCGTGAAACGTGCGCATAACACACGTCTCTACGGGCCCCCAGCAATTTATTAGGCGAACCTTTCTGAACCATGTCTTGATAATATCTCTCCCAGATGGCTCACCTCCTAATAACAAAACTTGAAGGCTGGTAGCATCGTCTGGGTTTATTGTGCGTACGAGGGAAGGAGTCAACAAGGCCCATGAAATATTTTTATCCCGAATAAACTCAGGTAGTGCGTTCAGCCGAGCTTGATTAGAGGGAACGCAAACACATCCACCTCTGAAAAGAGTAGCCAGAACTTCTGTAATAAATGCGTCGAAGACATACGAAGAAAATTGTAGCATTCGTGTGCCCGTAGTCATCCCAAGCCTCTGACCGATAGCATTTTGACTAGCACACACAGAGCCATGTTCTAGCACAACGCATTTGGGTTTCCCTGTACTTCCAGAAGTGAACAAAACATAGCCGGCGTTCCCTGCTGACACTTGAGGAAGCGGAATTTGGGATATTTCGCAAGTATCTTGTTGAGTTTGATCGAAAGCAGCGTCTAGGGTGAGAACTTTCAGCCCCAATACAGCACATTTCTCGGCGTTAGCTCGTGATGCAATAGCCAGGCTCGATCGCGTTTGCTTGATAACTTCCTCTTGACGTTTGATTGGATGTTCCGGATCCAAGGGAGCCCAAGCCCCACCAGCTTTGTTGATAGCCAGAATAGCTACAAAAAACCACACTGACTTTTCGAAGCATACGTGTACTACATCTTCGATAGTTACACCCCAATTAAAAACGAGATTTTGAGCCAGCCTATCAGCTGCCCTGTCAAGTTCCGCATAGTTAAGGCTGCCATCACAAGCATCGATCGCCATTGCATCGGGGGACCGCGCTGACTGTTGAGCGATCAGGTCATGAATGCAAGTATCCATAACATCATTCGTATCGCGGTTCCATGAAATAGCTTGTTGGAGATCCCATGATCCACTCATAATTATATCGCTTAGCCGTGTTGTCGCATCGGGGGAGCGCAGCTGCTGAATAACTTGGTCGACATGGTTGGACAACGCTGCCACCTGAGTTTCAATCACCGTCTGCGAATCATACATAATATCAAGTTTGATATGATCGTCAAATACCCATGCCCGCGTAATCAAAGGGTAGTTGTAGAAAGACGTCGTTTCGTTTTCCACATGCATCACAGCTTTCGAGTTATCGGACTGGAGCAGAAACTTCGCCGGATGGTCACTAGCAAACTAGAGAAGTCGCATACCTCGTGGGCCTCTGGGCTCACGCTTGAGATGTTCTGCACGCCGAATTGCTCGTACGCAATTGAGTCTAAAGCCTGATCTTGGACAGTTCGCAAGAAGTCCTCAATTGGTTGTTGATTATTGAGCAACACACGGACTGGAATGGTGGCTAGAACTGGCCCTATCATACCATCCAGACCAGGAATCGGAGCATTGCGGCCTGAGATGGTCTGGCCGAAGCAAACATCATTTGTGTCGCAGTAACGGGCGGTCACAATGGCCCAAGCGGCTCGGGTCATTGTTGCCTTGGTAATTGATGACTCTGAGATGTTATCGAAGGAAATGGTCTTAGTGAATTCCTTGCTATTAGAGAGAGCAGTCGACTGTCTTTTGCCATGCTGAGAGTGGCGGGGCAGAATATCCGTTCGCTTGGCCCCTCGAAGATATTCAGTCCAGTAGGTTTTGCAAGCGCTGCGATTCAAGTGGGTAACATACTCGATAAATCGACTATAAGGTTGAACATCTGGACCCATTCCGTTGTGATAAAAGCCTTCCAACTGCTCTATCATAAGCTTGCCACTCCATCCGTCAAAGATAGAATGGTGCATGGACCAAGTGAAATACATGTGCCCATCAACTCCCTGCGCAAGGCTGTAGCGACAATTCCGCGATCCGTACACTAACCTATCGCTCGGCGTATGCTGCCTCAATGAAATCAGATCTCTACCGTCGTCAGATTCCCAGAAAACATCATCCTTGATGACCACCTGGGCTGTGTGGCCATCGAGAAATATGAACCTGGTCCGCAGGATGGCACACTTCTGGACACTCAGGCTCCATGCACGCATGAAGCGAGTAACATCAATGTGGCTGGGAAGCTTGTAGGTATTACAAGCTGTGTAGGATCCTGGTTGAGTCATACTCAGTGCAATCAGTCCTTCTTGCAGTGGAGTAGCAGGATATATATCCTCGATAATCTGGCTGGACGAAAGTTGGCACTGTTCGCGAGCTATCTGAATCATGTGGTCTCGGTCGGCTGTTATCAAGCTGAAAGGCTCCAATGCTGTTTCAACTTCGACCGTGCTCCCTTTGACCCAGGTTGCAGTGGCAGCCATACGAGTCAACCGCGCATCTTTGAAGATTAATGCTACAGTGAGTTCGATGCCTTGCTTTCGAGCCAAAGACACAAGGTAAATAGCGCTTATTGAGTCTCCACCTATCCGCAAAAAATTGTCATTCTTCCTAATAGTACTACGCTGAATTTTGAGAACACTAGCCCACAAGTCTCGTATCTTGTACTCCATTTCGGTTGTTAACGCTCCGCCTTCTCTGCTGGTGAGGGAATAGTTCGCTAAATCATCCGCAGATATGCCCCGGGCTAATTCTTGGAGTGATTTTCGATCTATTTTCATTGAGGACACGAATGGCATTTCGAGAAGCGGTAGAAAGAGCGTGGGGACCATAAATCCTGGCAGAGAGGCCTGAAGGTCGTTTGAAAGGTCGAGGAGGAGTGCACGCAATGGATCGTTGATGGGAATGAGACCTTCGTTGTAGGTATGATTCCTGTGTTGAACGATATCGGTTTGATCATGGAGGATTGTGAAGAAAGCTACAAGTAAATCGTTTGAGTTTCTTTGGATAACGTCGACGGTCGCGTGTACAATTTTGGGCGACGCCTTCATTATAGCGTGTTCGATTTCTCCAAGTTCCAGACGCTGCCCACGCAGCTTCACTTGGTTGTCCTTGCGGCCAAGATACTCTATTGTCCCGTCGCTGTTATACTTCACGAGATCTCCTGTCTTGTAAAGCCTTCGGTATTTATCTTTTCCGGAAGTCGGCAGCCATTGAACGCCGTCGAGGAAGACGTCCTTTGTTTTCTCTTCCAACCCGAAGTACCCGCGGGCCAGTGAAGGGCCTTGGACCAGCAATTCTCCTACACATCCAATTGGTGCTAGGCGGTTGTGGTCCTTCTGGTCGACAATCCAGCAAATGGCATTGTGTGCACGGCCAATTTTGGATGATGAATCGTCCCGTGACTGAAAAACATACGTTGCGCAGTCCACACAGACCTCCGATGGCCCGTAAGCATTTATGAGCCTTAATTTGTTGCACCACAAAGCTACCTGACCCTTCACGAGCACTTCGCCGCTCAGAACAAGGGTGCTTAGTCCCGGCACTTCATCTGGCCTTAATGTGTTGGCAAAAGAAGGAGTCAATATTGCCACATTTACTTGGGCATCCATGATGAACTTTGCTGTATCTTGAAGCCGTTGTGTATCAGAGGGCATACAGACTGTGCCGCCAAAAACCAGTGGCGTGAGGATCTCACTCAAGCTTCCATCAAAAGTGAAGGTGGAGAATTGCAACATTCTTGTTCTAGGTCCCAGTCCATAGGCCTGGCCGTGACCGATGATGCTTGAGCATAGAGCAGCTTGCTCTACCACGATACCCTTAGGAGTTCCAGTTGACCCTGAAGTAAATGCCACATAAGCAGCGTTGCCTGGATCGCCGCCACTCAGGGGCGGCTCTCTACCTTCCAACTCGGGCAGTGAAGACACAAAACTACTCGATAGGACAACGACGTGCATATCAAGTTCACCAGATCTGGTGAATAAACTTGATGTATGTGGTGACACAATAACGATCTTTGACTTCACCGTTTCGATCAAAGTTTGGCGACGGTTTTGCGGGTGTGCGGGGTCCAATGGAACAAAGGCCCCCCCAGCTTTCATGATACCCAACATCGCGACAACAGCCCATCGTGACCTTTCAAAACATAACGCGACCATCATTTCGGGATGCACTCCTAAATGTTCTAAATGAAGAGCAAAGCGAGTAGAATATTGGTCTAGCTCAGAATAAGTTAAATTGCCATCCCAGGCCTCAATAGCCGTTTTATCTTCCAAGTTGCCGGCCTTCTCACTGATGAGATTGTGAACGCAGGCAGACACAAGTTGAGGGGGGCTAGATGTGTTCCATCGCATGATTTGGTCGATATCCCGCGGGCCGCACAAGTCAATCTCCGAAGTTAGCTTCTTCGGGCTACCAGCCAATTGAGAGATGACATGTTCAAATTGGTCGCAGACCCACTGGATCTGTTGATGCACGAAAACCTGAGTATCGTAAAGGACATGAAGTTCAACTGTTCTGTCCCTCCTTAAAACACACTGAAACACCAGAGGATAGGCATCGAACTGCTGGCCAACATTTGGAAGGTGTTTGATAAAGTTGTAGCCTAATTCCGGGGCATCTGCGGCGTGAAAGATCTCTCCAGGTTGAATTATTAGTTGACTATTGAAGATGCAAGCCTCACGGGCTGCCTCTCCATATTTTCTGATATTTTGGAGGCCAGTATGCTCGTATGGTATCATATCGTTAGACTGTTGCTGAATCATGTTCAAGTATCTTGTGATGGTATCCTCGTGGTTTATCCGTACTCGGACTGGAACTGATGCGATTGTCGGTCCTACTATATTCTCAATATTCGGAATGGGAGCACTACGTCCAGAGACAGTGCATAATATCATTACGTCTGTGTTCTCGACATACTTCGAAAGGACCATTGCCCAGGCGCCTCTAAGAATGGTCGATGTAGTGATATCTGTGCCATAGCGTTTTGAAATGCAAAAATGGTGGCGAAAACTTCCGTCCGATTGCTTATTAGACGTGCGCCTAGAGCTTTGTGGGAATCTGGTGGGTTGGGCCCCTTCGAGCTGAGCTATCCAGTAATTCCTGACGTAGGTTGGCTCAGAGGACTCCACGAAGTTGACATAGTTGCTCAGCGGCATTGCATTGACCGTCTCTCCTGGAAGTCCGCAAGCATTTTGTATGATCCGTACAAATTGACGGAAAGTGAAGCCATCGTAAAGAGTGTGGTGAATGTCCCAAATAACACAGCCATTGTATGTGTCGTCGGTCAGTGTGAACGTTGAGAGACGCGATCCATAACCTATTGAGGGCGGAGCAGCTTCTGCTATCTCCGAAAGTGAACGTTTTTGTACCTCTTCCCACTGGATGGTTTCCTTCAGCACTACTTGAAAAGTACCACTTGGGACGATGATGATACGAGTACGCAGAATAGAACATTTCTGGATGGTGGCCGATAAGGCTGATAGAAGCGCCGATTGCCCTAAGCCATGTGGAGGGTATAAGACAAAGCGAGCCATATAAGAACCTGGCTGAGAAATGGCAAGCGTCATGAGACCTTCTTGCAGTGGTGTACAAGGGTAGACATCCTCGATAGCCTCAATGGTGGCTAAACCGCATTGTTCTCGGGCTTGCTGGAGCAGACTGGTTTTATGATCGTCCGGTATTAGGCTGAAAGGTGCTACGGCTGTCGAAATCGAAGCATCAACTACCGTGGCCACGGATGCCACCGCGGATAAGCGAGCATCCTTCAGAATGGACCCCACGCTAAGCCCAATGTTATGTTGCCGAGCTAGGGAGACAAGTTGAATTGCTTGAATTGAGTCGCCTCCAATCTGTAAGAAGCTATCATCTCGACCAATCGACTCCTTGTGAATCTTAAGAGTTGATGCCCAAATTGATTGAAGACGGTATTCCATTTCCGTTTTAGGGGCTTCCTTCCTAGTATTGACCAACGAGTATTCCACTATTTCGTTTGGAGCTAAAGCCGCGACAAGATTTCGGAGTCTTTTCCGATCAAGCTTGGTCGATGTTATAAACGGCAAGTCGTAACATGGAATGAAAATTGTTGGTACCATGTACCTTGGAAGCCTTAATTTCAGATCTTCGACTAATAGTGCAATTTGTTTCCTGAGCGCGCCATTGAGTGGAAGGAACAACTTGGAATCTATATTGACCTGCTCACGAAATGATGTTTCAGGTTCCTGACTGACGCACCAAAAGCATACAAGACTTAAACCAGAGTCCGTATCATAAACGTCAACGGCTATTTGTTGGGCGTCAAAGGCCATCCTGATGTTGTATTCAATTTCCTCGAGCTCTATACGAAGCCCCCGGATCTTGACCTGGGTATCTTTTCGACCCATGAATTCCATTGATCCATCTGGGTTATACAAGGCTAAGTCCCCAGTCTTGTAACATCTGCTCCAGCCAAGGTTCGTTGGTGGAGTGTTCCATTCAGGAAGAGATGTCAGGATAGCTTCGTTGGTTTTCTGACTATCAGATAGATACTCCCGTAAAATGGTTGGCCCGTGTATTATTATCTCGCCTACACAACCTATGGGAGCGAGTTTTGTGTGATCTTGAGGGTTGACAATCCAGCTGAAACTACCAACAGGTCGTCCGATTGTCGTCGTTGACTCTTCTATTGATTGCCATTCGTGAATAGAGCTGATTGGACAACACTCGGCTGGGCCCCATACGTTGAATAATCGGACTTTTCCGCACCAGATCTCTAACAGATCTCGTCCCATAGCTTCTCCTCCTACTATCAAGCTTTGTAAGCCGGGAACTTGCTCAGGACTCAGGGTTCGGAGAAACGAGGGTATGAGTGAAGCCCATGTAACATTCTTGTCGCGTATAAATTCTGGCAACCTATTCATTCGCTCGTATTCAGAAGGCACACAAATGCAACCACCAGCAATGAGAACGAAAATAGTCTCGCATACGGAAGCATCGAATACGTGTGACGCAAAGTGAAGCATCCGTGTATCCGAGTTAAGCTTGAGTCTGTCACAAACTGCTTTCTGACTGGTGCAAATAGACCGATGTTCTATAACGAAACCTTTTGGAACGCCGGTGCTCCCAGACGTAAAGAGCACGAAGGCTGCATTCCGAGAAGACGAGATGTTGTCTGGCGGAAGTGCGTTGAATGCTGAGTCTCTTGATTCTAAAGACTCGGCAAAAGCTTCGTCTAGAGCGATAACTTCCAAACCCAGGCTCTGGCATACATTGGTATTGGCTGGGGATGCGATAGCTAGTCTGGCCGTAGTCTGTCGAACGACTTGCTGCTGGCGTTCGATAGGATGTAACGGATCTAAAGGTACCCTGCGCTGCAAGTTAGTAGTGTTGCGGGACACGCAGCTGCAAAATCCGAGTGAAGAATCCTAAGCACTTCAAATATCGGAGGGTTGGCATTTCAGATTTGTGCCACAATGAGAAAGACATGCTTACCAAGCACCGCCCGCTTTGTTGATCGCTAGTATAGCAACGTAGTACCACATAGACTTCTCAAAGCATACGAGCACGAGACTTTCACACTTAATGCCGGCAGCAATAAGGTGGTGAGCTAGTCTGTTTGCAGCTGTTTCCAGGGCGTAGTAAGTAAGTCTCCCGTCCCAGGAATCTATTGCGACCGCGTCTGGGCAGCTTTTGACCTGACTAGCAATTGAGAGATGAATGCAGCTATCGACGATCTCGGGGACATTTTCGTGATTCCAGTTGAAAGCTTGCTGAAGGTCCCACGGCCCCTCTAGGGCTAATTCACCAAGGATCATTTCGTCCGGGGACCCGAACTGTTGAAGCAATTGATGGAAGTGCTTCAAAATCCCGACCACCTGAATCTTAGCAAGCACATGAGAGTCATACATCACATGAAGATCCACAGCATCATCTAATAGAATGCAATGTAAAGCCAGTGGGGCGGCTATACGATCATTTAGAGGGACTTCGCTATCTCCTTGAGCATGATCCAAAGTCGCAACGGTAGGCGCAGCTGTGATCTGGACAAGATCTTCCGACTGAACGGTCAGCATGCTAGAGAAAACACAGACTTCTTTGGCTTCACTATTGACCATTGATATGTTCCGTATCCCGAGTCTTTGGTAGGGCTTCATTTTGGAGACTTGCATCTGGACCATGCGAAGAAAGCTTTTCACGGTTGAAGTTTGGTCGATATGGATACGAAGAGGAACCGTTGCCACCGAAACGGGAACTTTCGCTGGACCGGGGTCTATCTTTTGAAAGTCAAGAATTTGCGTCCCAAAACAAATATCATTGCTATCGCTATAGCGTCCAAGTAGAACAGCCCAGGCCGCACGCAAAATATTGTCTCTACTTGCGAAAGAATATCCCGGCTGTGGCAATGCGACTCTGCTGCTGGCTTGTTCCATGTTGCTCGATGTAAGTTGCTTCGATAGGCCGCTTGGATTGATGCGAGGGAACTTTGGAGGCTTCGCATCGCGTAATTGTCTCTCCCAATACTGGTGGGCGTCAGAATCTGCATATGACTGCTGTTCCGCTACCGGAGCGCGTAATCCTCTTCGCCCGCCATGCTGTTCGGTTTGGAGATATCGACGAAGCGTGTATTCGTCGACAACGCCAGCAGCAGAACGAGGAATCTGTGTGAGAACTAGCCATTGAAAGTTCCTAAGGGAAATACCATGGAGATAGTCTTCAACTCTTAACTTTTGAGAGGCTTTTTGCAAATTTTGCCGAGCTTTCAGGATCATGGAGGTGCGCGTGTTTTCGTCGATACGTTGAACAACGTTCACGCCGACTAGGGCCACTGCTAATCCCGCTTGGGGGTTGTTTTCGACAATGTCAAAAGCCCAAGCATCATCGATAGCCTCATCTTGACAAAGATTCTCTTGTATCTTGGCCAAGTTCTCTCGCCTGTTAATTGGAATATCGTCGACACCGACCATGGTCATGGTAGAGTGGAATTCGCTGAAATGTTGTAACTTTTCAATCGATCAAAGTAAAAGTTGTCAAGTGGTCTAAATTTCTTTTGGTCCTAACGAATATTCCATGTAGCTGCACCGGAGAAAGAAACACTACCTAGTTTCCAGAGCCAACACCGGGCTCCAACATTCGCACCCGGCTCTTGGGACCCGGCCTTCGCCGAGGCGGCGGCTGCCAGACTAATATTATTACTCTCCCATGCACGCTTACTACATAAGCAATGTGCAGGATTATCACAGTCAACTTCTGGATGGACATCAAATGTAACTTTTTGTCGGATAATTATCTTACTAATGTAGAGTTAACTCCTACAGACCTTCGCGGGCAACTCCACTAAAAGTCGCCAGATCGAGACATAGATATGCAAATAGATAGTAACACATCTATAAACATAATAGAGAAAAATGATAGTATTTTCTAAAGGCAAGTTTACTAATTAACTATTCTCCTAGAATTAATTAAATTGAAAGTTTAATATGAATGTGACCTTTTTTAATCTAGGTAATAACTATTCTTCACGCACGTAGTTTTGTAGAGTTGCCCGCGAAGGTCTGTAGGAGTTATGAACACTGTTCCATACCTCCAAGTATTTCCATTGCTTCACGAATCTGTTGTGTCAAATAGTCTATCTGAAATTATCGATTAGTAGCCTTGCTCTCAATGTCAAGGTATAACTAAGAGAAAGTTGAGTGAGTATAGTCTTACCTTAACCTCGTCATTTGGGTCAAAGAGATCGTAGTGTTCAGCATCGAGGTCTATGACTATTTTTATAAACTCGGGGTATACACCTGCCCATCCAAGAAGATTTTCGGCCTTGTGTTTCTTTCGATCGCCCGCAGCTGAATTCACACAGTGAATGGCGACAGTAGGTGGCGGATTGATAAATTGCGAAATGCTCTTTAGCTGGGCCTTGGTTTCCACTTCCACAACGTCCCATGATCGCTCAGTCGATTTGTGGAGAGCATTGCCATGCTCAAGTACCCAACAGTTCTCTGCGTTACAAAGTTGAAGCTTGTCGCCCTTGAAGGTCGGCCCATCCCATTGTGGTAGCTCCCAATCCTGAAGTAACTTGTCGCAAGTTTCAAACGAGGTTTTCACGGTTTCTGGAAGACCCCCTGGATGACCTCCAGGAAGTGTTTCGGATCGTGACCTTTCTGTGAGTTGCCTGGACACGTTGAGATCGATCGATGTTGATGGCCCGTGATAATGCGAGTCCATCATAATCAATCCAACGACATTGAGTTCGCAAGAGTCGTTGCTTGCTACAACATGCGCCATCTCCAGGGAAATGTAGCCACCAAAAGACCAGCCTTTTGGACGAAAGGTTAGCACTGCCCACTCATACGAAAGCCGAAGATAGTTTCACCTCCTAGGAGTATGGGACCAGTAATGCCTGCGGCCAGTATCAATTCAATGTAATGGCACGCCATTTCTTTGACACTACCCATAGACTTCGAGGCCACAGAGCTGCTGATATGAGCGTTATGTATAGCCCACACATCTCGACCAAGGTCTCCAAGGATGAAGTAGCTGAATGTAGTGCCGCTCCCGTCGTGAATTAACACTAGAGGTGTCGGTGAACTCTTATCCGATCGCGGTCTACACTGCACTTTTATGGGATTCGGGGCATTTGGGAACATCTTTTGATACTGGCGTGGCTTGGGATGTCCGCGAAACTCTTGACGGCGCTGAAACGATTGATAATTGGCCGGGTTGGGATATTTCTTTCTGGATACTTGTGAATCATATTGTCGGGACAATTATTATAAGGGGACGATGCTGCCGCGCGCAATGGTCATGTGACCTCATGCAGGCTGAGTCATTGCTGACTAAGCTGGAAGGCATATCCTTCTAGCTTCAACAGCGTAGCTAGAACCTCCCCCTTATGCATTAATGAAACCACCAATAGGAGTCATTGTGATGCCACACAGTACGTACGAATGAGAGATAGTGATCACCCTGTGATACCAACACTGATCAGTGGTTACTTTTACGGGAAAGAGCCATAGAGAAGCTAGGTGTCGAGAAGAGGCAGCGAGAAGGACGAATTTGCCAATACGAGGCAAGAGTGTCTGTACAATCCTGACGGTCCCATTACGAGGGACGACGAGAATTATACCTTGCGCTAAAGAGGAAGATAGTGATTCTAACGGTCCCAATACAAGGGACGACTTGAATAGCTGTCAGGCCTTCGGTTCTAATGGTCCCGAGGCAGGGACGACCTGAATAGCGTTAAATTATATAGAACAATCGCGTTTACGAAGCCCTAGCCTCCATTACGAGGAGATAGCGGGAGACGACAAAAACGCCCTTGCACCTCTTAACTGAGTGCTGCTTCTTTCGATAATATGCAAGCAATAATATCGAAAAATCGATAACCCTAAATTCATTCCTAAAATGCGAATCCCCTTAAAATGGTCGGACGAGGTCGACCACAATTAGTGGGAGACACCCCCTAATCTAGACTACCTAGACGAGATTATAATGCTTATAATTAATGGATGGATCATCTTTAATCAGATACGCTTTTAGAGATTAGGATACGCAAATAGGAAGCTTTGGGAGGGATTTCGTGTCAATTTTGAGGGATGGAATGAGAAGATTTTCAAGAAGGGAGATAGCGAAATTGTGTCTAGATTTAGGGATTTTCTATAACGCTATAGCGTCTTTACTCCTAAGGATGGGAAGATGATTTTAAAGCATTTGAGTTAGCTTCTAATAGAGGAAGAGCCTTAAGATGCCTCCAAATCAGCTCTTCAAGAACCTTAGGATACCTCCAAATTAGCTCCTTAGAGCCTTACAACCTACGTATACACCCTGAACCTCAAAATAGAGCTGGCACCTGACTGCCATATCAAAACAGAGCTAGCACCTGACTGCCACAACAAATTAAAGATCTGCTAGAGGAGTATATAACACTAAGGCCTCGCAGATTATAAGCTGTATTAGCAAGCAAACCTTGCAGATTATAAGCCTCACCTACAAGCAAACCACCTCTTGAAACTATGTTTTATGCCTACTTTCCGAGAACCATTTAAGCCTCCCTCACCTCCAAATCACTTCCGAATGCCCTTACAACCTATAATGCCCTGTAGAGCCGCACCACTACGCAGCAGAGCCTCAGATCGATCACTACACCCTACACGTTATAGAGCTATAGGCTAAGCCTGTTTGGGACACCTGAAACGTATTCTATAACGATTTTGCGCATTGCAATGGAGCGATCTAAGAATGCAGTTCTTATTAGTTCCTTATTAGTTGCGGCCGCTAGCGCGATCAGTCACGGAGGATTTCTTATATCTTGTGACCTTGATGCTGCTGCCACTCATTTTAGCGACGTCAACGTTAGAACCAGCGAGACCTATATTGTAACGGCAATAGTAGGTATGGAGGTTATTGTATTTCATTGCATCACTTGTCCCTTATATGCTACGAAGGCATAAAGAGAAGTTGCTAGTGTCGGGACAATTATTATAAGGGGACGATGCTGCCGCGCGCAATGGTTATGTGACCTCATGCAGGCTGAGTCATTGCTGACTAAGCTGGAAGGCATATCCTTCCAGCTTCAATAGCGTAGCTAGAACCTCCCCCTCATGCATTAATGAAACCACCAATAGGAGTCATTGTAATGCCACACAGTACGTACGAATGAGAGATAGTGATCACCCTGTGATACCAACACATATAGAGAATGTCACCGAGTAAGTAGTGAAGGGCATGTTTCAAGTTTTATTTGGGTGGGGGTCTGTTTTGCCTAAAGTTCTAAGGACAGGCGGTCCGGCTGGTCAAGTGCAAAGGGGCTGTAACACCTCGTAACACCTCTGGGTTCGTTGCATTAGTCATAAAGTAATATGGAATCGCCGCGAAGTATTAGTCAGAGAGGATTTACTTGCTACACTCCAATGACTTAAGAGCGAGACGAATCCCTGTGGCTTTGGTAGGAAGTTTAAATTTGAAGTATTACAATTTTCAAATCTTTGTAATCTCGACTCCTACTTCTACAAAGATGGCCCCCTGCAGGTCAATGAAAATCTGGCATTCTCTGGAATGTAGGGCACGGATCCGCAACTCGTTACATCGAAAAAAGATCGCGGTGGCTGAAAGATCGGGACGCCAATTTGTGGTGCTTTGCACAACGAAAAGGGCATGGCACACTGTCAATAAATTTCCCTGCACCTCAGAGAGTCTATTCACTTCAAGATCGGACGTCCAGTCAGTTTCTCCTCGCTCACTCGTAGTTTTATTCTTACATAATATCTAGAGATAAAGTCTCCTCTCAAGCCTTTAGCACTACACAAAACCCTCATGTAACTTTCACGGATCAATGTGGCGAGCAGCATAAGCTCTACCCTTCACTAGGTGATCACCTACTATCTGTTGCTCAAGCGCGAGGTCTAGAACTCGAAGGTGCATGCGGTGGACTATGTGCCTGCAGCACATGCCACGTTTTAGTCGAAAATCAAGACTTGCATCTCATACCTGAGCCAGAGGAGGACGAGCAAGACATGCTCGAGTCAGCCCATGGAAGGACGGAAAGCAGTCGTCTGGGTTGCCAGGTCAAAGTGACCGAACATTTCCATGGTCTGCAAGTGAAGCTTCCTCAGCTCAAAAAATAATATACTTTTTTGCAAATAGTCTCCGTACAGAGAAGCGAAATGTGCCAGAATTAGACCCAAGCTGAATGGTATTTCAAATGTGATGCTTTCGTGACGTTTAAATTAGTAAGACTCCTGATGCCGTACTAATACCACAAATCTATGACTGATCGATGAGTAATCCCAAACTGTTAAATCAATGCTTCATCTTTTGAAACTAAACCAAAGCCCGACAAACCGTAATTCACTGGCTTGAAGATTTCAGGCGCCATGCAATCCTCCTACTTCTCCTCCTTACCTGAAATGGGGACAGACGAGGTTTTCGATCTAATCAAAGCGTTCAGTGCTGATAAGTACCCGTACCGCGCCAATCTTGCGGCAGGCGTGTACTGCACTGACGATGGCGGCTCATGGCCGTTGAATGCAGTCTGCCGGGCTGAAAGTACACTTCACCACCAAGCAGATCCAACAAGACACGACTACCTACCCATCGCGGGTGATACGCAATTTCTAAAAGTGGCTCAGGACTTGGTGTTCTTTTTTGAAGAGAATCCCCAAGAAATGGCCATAAGAAGTCAAGAACGCAGTTTGCGTGTTGCTTCGGTCCAGACTGTCTCTGGAACTGGCGCAAACCACATCGGCGCTCAGTTTCTTGTGAACCACCTGAACACAAATCAGGTCTGGGTTTCAGACCCGACTTGGACTAATCATCACATAATCTGGGAGTCTGTCGGCAAGAAACCTCGATTATACCCATACTACAACACTTCAAACAACTGTTTCGACTTTCATGCCATGATGCAAACACTCGAAGCTCAAGCCCGACCTCGCGACACAGTCGTCCTTCACGCCTGTGCCCATAACCCTACCGGTCTCGATCCCTCGAAAGAGCAATGGATGGCGATCGCGGATATGTGCCAGCGCAAACAGCTTTTCCCATTTTTTGACCTAGCTTATCAGGGTTTTGCTTCTGGTGATCCATCCAAAGATGCATGGGCGATTCGATACTTCTACAAGCAATGCCCTTTTATTGAGATGATTGTGGCACAATCTTTTTCTAAAAGTTTTGGTCTCTACGGCCACCGAGCTGGAGCTTTGCATCTCGTTCTGGCAGACGAATCAGACGAAATCAAGGGAAGAGCGGTGGCGCATTTGTGCCATCTGCTACGCTGCGAGATTTCCATGGCGCCAAAGTTTGGTTCGATGATTGTAAAGACAATCTTATCTGATCAGGAACTCACGGCGATATGGCTCAAGGATTTGCAAGTTATGAGCAAACGTATCAAAAGCATGCGTCATGCCCTCTACCACGAGCTAATTCGTTTGGGAACGCCTGGCTCGTGGGAGCATATCATCAACCAAGTAAGATTATTCACAGAATGCAATTCCATAACGAAGCTAGATTGTCAACTTGAACCAAAAGCCAAAAAGAAATAACGAAAATTGATGCTAACAACATTGGCGTAGATTGGAATGTTCTCCTATACTGGTCTTACCCCTCAAGAGGTGAATGCTCTTCGACAGCAATCTCATGTCTACATGCTTACCTCGGGACGCATGTCAATTAGCGGAGGTAAGTGATATCGAAATGCTAATTCCCACATCTGTTAACTAATCATACGTGTCAAAGTGAACACTAAGAATTTGCAATACATTGCAAATGCGATTTTCAAAGCCAGACAAATATAGGATCAAAGTCCTGAGCCACGATAAAATTCGTTCGCTCAATCAATTTAGTTGTACTTGTTGAGTAACTGAAGCAAATATTTTGACATGACCGAGACCACACAAAAAGCTTGAAATAATTGAAACCGCACCCAAAGCCTGCTACGGCGGGTAGTTGGTCTCCTCGATATAAAGGATCACAAGATAGTCTCAGGTATTTCTTGTGAGTGAAATAAAGGGAGAGTGCGTCAGCCGCGACAAATTAGGGGCGGGTAGCATCCTGGTGGCCCATTGGATCTTTCGCTGGAATTTTGGATGCGAGCATTCTGAGTGGCTGCAGCTACTTACAGTAACTCCTGACTAGCGCTGGGTTTGCTCTGCTCGACAAACATACGGCGAAGCGTGGAATTCTTGATATTTCAAAACCGGAACCCTGTACTCAAGACTAGAATTGTTCAATTGTCTATATAAATGATCAAGTGAGCCAGCCTCATTCCAAACCATTTTCTGGCTCCAGCTCAAAGACAACAGAGAACTTATTGGGCATAACATGCTTCTTTATGCATCGCCATCCCCCTTCTGCGAAAACTCCATCCCATTCCTGTATGGTGGGTAGGTACGTGTTCATCATTGCATGGCCGAGCTCAAAGCCTAAGGTGAAAAGCGGCACGTTGGCTTCGGTAACAGCTCTTTCAGAGTCTTTGATCCCCAGTAGAATCCTGGTAGAGTCTCCCAATATGAATCGACGGACCTTTGGAAATACTTTCCTCAATTTCTGCAGGGTCGAAACACAATTCTGTCGAGGCCAGAAGTCGTGACCCATCATGAAGCAGGTAAGAAGATCAACCTCGTCGAATTCGTCGCGCGGCTCGAGAGCGCAAGCGTCGCCTTCAATAAAGCTTAGGCGGTCGCTGTAACCACGTTTTGCAATCTCGGAGGTTGCAAATTTGACCGTAGCACCGGCCAGATCTATACCAATGGCTGTTGAGCCCGGGTGACGATCAATGACTTGCAAAAGCCGCTCTCCACTTCCGCATCCAAGGTCGGCAACGCAATCAACTTTGAAGTTGATCCTGCTCATAGCTGCTTCGAAAGCCGGCCCAAAATGCTCCCCATCGATGTCTCGGCAAGCATATGCGATCGCTGCTGAGTCTCGGCTATAGAAGTTCCCCTCCCTGTTCTCGTTCCGCAAGATATATTGCATCCGTGAGAACAATGTTCCGGATCCGAGGCTGAGCCAGTGGAATTGCGATTTTGCACGGTAGGCTTCATCGAAAAGCCTTCCTGCTACTACCATGTCGCTGCCAACACTCCGCTGGAGGATATTGGACACAACGAGGGTTGAAACGAGACCCTCTGTTGAAGAAATATCCAAGTCATGCTGTGATGCAAAGTTTCGAGGGTGGAGCTTCTTGCGATCCCGCACCTCATCCAAGAGACCCAGCTCCCACGCGGCACCAATTCCCCAGCTAGCAACAGCCGAGTTGAAGATTTTGGCAACTTCGAACTGAGAGTTCAACTCTACTGAGCCCATGTTGTTTTAGATGTTTGCTTCGTATTTCGGGGAACAGACAAATTGATCGAAAAAAGCTAAGCGATATAATGTAAAACTTGTGCGATATGCAATGCTTTCGTATTCCCGCACTTTTCACTCGGATACCACGAACTGTGGTATCGAGCAGAGTATCTCGACGAACTTCCAATACCATACTAACAAGCATGAGGTGAGAATTAGTAATATCGGACTGTGGTACTTAGTAAGGGTTTAGTTGCGATGCAATTGGTGAGCCGGTGGCATGGTTCCGCTTTAGTGAGATCGATCGATTACTGTATTCGCACATTTCTTAGTACAATATTATCGATTCTAGCCTCTTTCAGAAGACGCCCTGCAAGGTTTAGTAATATTCAAACTCATTCTCTTCATGGTGCCCTCGTTTGGCCTGGGAGTTCAGATGCCAATGCCGCTTTACTGTTAGAAAATGCCAACCTGTTTATATACAAGATTCAATTACTGTGATAGCGATCTTATCTCGCTGGCTTTTCCCAATTCGCTGGAATCCTGGACAAAAGTTTCACGCACAGCTTTTCAGAATCCTCAGAAGTCGAGACACCACAATGTATCGCACCCCGGTATTACGCACTTTGACTCGCCTCAGACAGGTGGCACACAGTCGTGCTTCCTTCGCAACAGCTTCGGATAACACTAGCAGCCCCAGCGTCGATTATCTGCCTGCTGCCAATTCCTCCCCTGAACATTCGACAGTGGACAAGCCGGAATATTGGAGGCACATTCCCAGATGGCAAGATGTTACCACGGAGCAGTTCTTACGACACAAGTGGCAGATGTCAAATACGGTGCAGTCCGAGAAGACCCTCAACGAATTCCTCACAGCAGTGCTACCGGAGGACATCCCACCACAGACCGACATGGCCGTTCACCTTCGAATAAACGATGTGAGGACCCCCGAGGACTTTATAAGACGCCTCAAGGAAGGAATAAAACATGCCCCTATGGCGATTCGGTTGTCTCCTCATATTCTTAGTAGCATCAACTGGAAAGATCCCATCAACGATCCTATCAGACGGCAGTTTATTCCTTTGTCGACTCCTATGAACGTAGACCACCCCATGGCTGAACTTGACCCCATGAAGGAAAACGTTTACTCACCCGTTGAGGGGCTGATTCATCGCTATCCAGACAGAGCATTGTTTTTTGGTCAGAGAAACTCTTTCGTATTGTCAAGCCCCGAGTTTTTGTTGCCAAAGCATGATTATCATGTGCCAGGCTCGTTTCTCAGCCATTTATCATTGGATTTATCCTACATATACAATATACAAAACTAACTTAGAACAGCCACCTCAGTTTGTCCTGTGTACTGTCGTTTCTGCTTCCGATCATACTCGGTGGGGACTGAAACAGAGAGTGTCAAGAAGCAACGGTTCTTACCGTTAATCAAGAAATGGGAGCCTCGCTTTCAATATATCGAAAGCACTCCCTCCTTGAAAGATGTTGTTATCTCCGGCGGCGATACATATCTACTCGAGCCGGATCAGCTTCGGTACATTGGGGAGAGATTACTGAGCATTCCACACATTCGACGTTTCCGATTTGCCAGTAAAGGATTGTCGGTATCTCCAAGTAGACTGATTGATCCGGAGGATGGCTGGGTCAGTACGATCATCGAGCTAGAAAAAAAAGCGCGGAAGATGGGCAAGCACATTTGCATCCACACTCATTTCAACTCAGTCAATGAAATCAGTTGGATAACAAGGCTCGGCGCGCAGCGACTCTACGAGGCCGGTGTCACGGTCCGCAACCAGACTGTGCTGTTAAATGGAGTAAACAACAGTCC
The DNA here is from genome assembly GCA_007825325.1 of Lachnellula cervina. NCBI lineage: Eukaryota > Fungi > Ascomycota > Leotiomycetes > Helotiales > Lachnaceae > Lachnellula > Lachnellula cervina. Next base: position 23,742 of record QGMG01000136.1, on the reverse strand, counting down.
AGAGAAGATGTGTGCTCTTGTCCATGCACTCGGTGACATCAACATACAGCCAGTAAGATCTTTCACTTGCGTTAATAATTCACTAGCTGTCAAGCTTCATGGTCATAATAGCCTATGGTTTTCTCATTGCTAACACGGTGCGCTTCACAGTACTATGTATATCAGGGGGATATCGTCCCAGGAGCTGAAGATCTACGGACTCCGATGGCGGATAGCTTGGAGCTCGAAAGAGCTGTGCGTGGGCAAATAGCTGGCTTCTTGGTGCCCAACTTCATTCTCGACTTACCCGCGGAGGGTGGGAAACGGCTTACCCGTGGCGTGGAGAGTTATGACCGCCGCATTGGCCTATCCAAACTCACAGCGCCCGGACTTAAAGGTGAACCAACAACTATGAACTACTGGGATCCTTTGTGGTCTTTGTCCGATGAGGGACGCTCTGAGGTATTAAAGCGTTTTGGACAACCAAGCAAGACTATATCCAGGACCAGTTAAATAGAATTAGTTCAAAGAATAACTATGGTTCCACCAATATTTAGGTCGCGTAACTCAGGGGCTGCGTATAGCCCCTTTCCACTCCTTCTAACTCAGCATCTAAAATTCAACTACAACCTTTAGTACAACCCCTACCCAAGCAGTGATATATTACTATTACTCTGTAACACTAACACCAACCTTCAAATTGAATTCTTTAAGTCTAATCGAATTATATTTATATATATTAGTAATATTTATAAAAACATTATGAATAAAACATTATGAATAAAACATTATGAATAAAACATTATGAATAAAACATTATATGATAAGTTACAAATAATAATCAAAGCTTACATAATAAAATATTCGTCAAATGACTAAAACCGCCCCCGCAAAGTTGTTTATTACTAGAACCGCCCTTATAAAGTCCGAAATGATTAGAACCGACCTCTCACCAAAAAAATAATAATAACAAGAGTATATCCTCATATTGCACTCTTTTATATTGCACTCTTTTATATCGCACTCTTATATATTATATATATTACGCCCTTCTTAATTATTATTCTATATTACACTCTTTTATTACAATTATATTTCTTATTTATTTATTCTTCTATATTGCACTTATATTACAAGTATTATACACGTTTCATATATTACAATTGTATACTCTTTATTCTTCTGCATTACGTCTATATTATTTATATTATACGCATTTTATTACGCTTCTTATACTTCTATTATACGCGTATTATATAGTGTTTATATTTCTAATATGCGGATATGTGGATATATAGGTCTAAGGCCCCACATGTTAGCCCCCTCCTAAGCCTAAAGTAGTTGAGAAGTCGGTTCTAATCATTTCGGACTTTATAAGGGCGGTTCTAGTAATAAACAACTTTGCAGGGGCGGTTTTAGTCATTTGACGTAAAATATTACTAAGAAGAAATCTATTCTATCAATTCCAAGAATGTGGAGAATTTGCAAATAACTCATTCTTTCATTTGCTTTTGCAAAATCGAAATAAAGAGTATAAGAATCACTTGTACTAATAGTCTTTAGAAGATATATTTGTAGAGAATGGAGTTGCAACCGGCGGAAGCTGGAAGGAATATTGCCTGTGGATCGGTTTGCCTCCTAGTCCTGTTGAAATTAACTATACTAACAAAACCTCTCACAAACTAGGTAGCCGGCATGGCTGGAAAATACATCGAGTACCCATTTGACACTGTCAAAGTTCGGTTGCAATCCCAGGCAACTTTTATCCAGGGCGCGAAGCCGGAGTACATTGGCCCTCTTGAATGCTTTCGTAAATCAATCGAGCGGCACGGATTTGCCGGATTATACCGTGGCGTTAGTGTACCGGTATCCTGCGCAGCACTGGAGACAAGCAGCTTATTTTTCTTCGAGAGGCTCGGGCGGGAAACACTCTACTGGTCTGGATGGTATCCCCGCGACAATGGGCCTCTACCGCTTCCAGCTTTATGGTACTGCAAAACTTTCTTCACATTCCCTCCTTTTTATTTAAAAATCAACAGCCTAGAATGACGGCAGTATTCCCCCTCTTGATAGCGATTGGCTTTATGTGCTTACTTATGAGCCCAGGTACAGCGGTGCTTTCGCTGGAGGGCTTTCCTCGTTCGTGATGACTCCTATCGAGCTTGTTAAATGCAACATGCAGATAGCGCTTAATATTCCAGCTGAGCGTAAAGCCCTCACGATACGCTCCGTGATAACATTAGTATACAAGCATGGTGGATTACGTCGGTTCTGGTATGGCCAAACGGGAACGTTTGTTCGCGAGGTTGGTGGAGGTGCACTGTGGTTCGGTTTCAAAGAGACAACAACGGAATTCTTCTACCGATGGAATGTGCGACGGTCCAGCTCAGAGGGCGAAAAGAAAATACTGCGCGAAGTTCCTCTTCCATTGTGGCAACAAGGTCTGGCAGGTGCCTCGGCCGGGGTATCGTATAACTTCTTTTTCTTCCCCGCCGACACGATAAAGTCTCGTATGCAGACTTCAGCTCTGTTAATGAAGGGGAAGACCAAGACATTTCAGAGCGAGACAAAAGAAGTGTGGAGCCAGCTTGGTTTGCGAGGGCTCTATCAGGGGTGCGGGATCACTCTTCTCAAATCCGTGCCAGCATCGGCCTTCATTTTTGTTGTACATGATAGCTTGATGCAGCTTCTTCAACCAAATTGAGCTCGCATATATTAAAAAGGTATGATTGACGCCCTGACCTGAGATCGGGCGAGAAAAATCATGACACTTTCGGCAAATCCTTGTGTGCCCATGTCTCTTTATTCGGGCTCTTCCGATTGCCCAAAGATATCGTTACTAGATGAGATTTCCGGTACTTTCACAAAAGTTACCAATCCAATGCAGAATGCAGAGAGAACACACAGGCCGTAGTACGGCAATCCTATCCAGCCCCCTCCAAGCCGCATTCCCCATGTGAACAAACCCGCCAACATAGGCGAACCGAACAAACTGCCTAGCACATCGATCATACCGACCAGGGCATATAGATTTGTTTGATGCTGGGAATCCACAAATAAACCCATAAGACTATGGGTTAGCGAACGATAGCCTGATCCGAGGGCTAAGACCAGTAGCCCCAGGACGAATCCGATGATATTGGGAGCAACTCCTAGTATGGAGAACCCCAAGAAAACGAAGTAAAACGAATACTTCGCCAAATAAAGATCTCTCTCACGTTCGTTGCTCATTCTGATTCTTTTTGGCATAGTATCTCTGAGAAGCAGGTGTGATACCCAAGGAAGGCCTTGCAACGCCTGGATGATTTGTGCAAATCCGTAAATTGATTGGATATAACCTGTATCTCTGATCGGTACATTGTATCTTTTTGAGACGAATTGCACCAGGAACTGAAGTATTGCGGCGGTGAAGGGTGTCATGAGGAAACAAGTGGCCAGGAGTAGAAGGAGCGGTGGTGACTTAAACATCGAAATTGAGATCGTTATTTCGTTCAAGATACGCATGAGAGTACCTTTTAAGCCCGAGAACTCGTTTGTGTGGTCGATCTCGCTATCACGGATTTCCTCGTGAGGATAAGCTTCCGGTACAACCAAGAAACCCATGGCGGCCAGCACCAGGCACCCAAAAGCCACGAACATGACCGGCCATGGACCAGTGGCCACCATCATAGCGGAGGATAAAGCCGGAGAAACCAGATTCCCAATGAGTCCACTGGCCTGTAGTTTCATGAAAGCCGTTGCTCTGAGATGCGTAAGCGTGAACCAGAAGGAATGAGCATAGGTTAACAAACCTTTTCTCAGTGGGAAAAGTATCGGAAATCGTGCTCAACAGTATGCCCCATACCACCGCAGTGCCTCCCCCGATAAGAAAAAAAGCGGAGTCTAAGGCGATGAGCATCGTTGGAAAAACGCCAGGGAATCGTAAAATTATCATCGTGAACAATACACTAAGTGCCATCCCGACAAGGGCGGTGGAAAAGATAGGCTTACGACCAACTCTGCTATGTAATTAACATCTTCATAGCTTGCCAGAATGCGAAAGCAGTCATCAAAAGAAGCATGTTAGTAGGAAGCCGGGGATGAACATACTTGTTTGCTATGATACCCCAAGGAAAAGCAGCAAAGAAGCCAACTGCAGCCTCGCACATTCCTGTGATAGCGAAGATAACAGCCACTTCTGTCTGAATAGACTCGACTTTACAGTTTTTCTTGTTGGAGGGTCCCCCTCGCTCACATCGCGGATCATAGTAACGAGAACAGACCACGTCCTCGACCAGCATCGTAAGAGGCACGGCAGCGAAGCCGCTGGCAGAGGCTGCAATAAAGAATATTAAACATAAAAGGTGGAGAATACTATTCCTGTTGCTCGTTTTGGCGACAGGCACATTCGAAAGGATAGGATCGATAGGATCGATAGGGGCAAGAGGGGCAATAGGGGCAATAGGGGCGATAGGACGAGTCCCTGAGGAGAGTTCGACGACATCGATAATGTTACCGGGTGGACGGGCGCTTTCTGCACCTTGGAGTAAGGGGGTCTCTTCGGTGGGTTCGGGGCTGTTCCGAGGGCTGTTGGGAGAACCCTTCTTGTTACTCATTGTGCTATCAGTGTCTAGTTATTAAATCCGAGCGGAGCGAGTACATCGCAGCATAGAAATTGATAGAATTGCTTGTTTGAGGAGCGGAGCCCTCATGACAAACTGACGTGTCACGTGGATCGAGAGCCGGACTAGTGTGACTCCGATCTCCGTACCTATTCTTGTAAGATACAACGCAACAGGCTCTGCTTATAATATACTGAAGGTATTACGCGCTATCGCGCTTTGGAAGAGGCTGTTATTGTTCAGGCTACAGGCTATATAGGGTATGTCACCAGAGAAGAGAAGACGGCATTGGCAGTCCCCACCCCCAGGGAGCCGCTTTCGACTCCTTCGGGGCAGCGAGTATCCCATTTCGATCTTTGAAATGTAGATTGGCCCCCAGGAATATCTCTGAGGACTTAAGATTCTCGAGAGAATGGAAAGTACAGCCTGGAGATTTCAACTGCGCCAAAGGTAGCAGCCTAAAAATAGCATTTCTGATGAAGTCTGAGCTTACTCTAGCCCGCTCTACAACTCCCCGATAGGATACCCTATACGAAAAACATATAAGGGAATAACCTCGATCATGCTAATATCCTCCTACTTTGCAAAGCTTTCCAAATCTAGTGTTACTATCCGCTGACAAGACCTTTGGGTTACCCGTCTCTACGATTTCTCCTCCGTCCATGACTATCACCCTGTCAAAGTCGAAAACCATGTCCAAGCGGTGCGTTATTGCCACTACTGTATACTTACTGAACTCGGACTTGATGACTTCTTGCATACACACTTCTGTCTCTCTGTCCACACTAGAGCTTACTTCATCCATGAGAAGAACTCCGCCCTCGCTGTGGCTCCTGTCAAGGTTTTGGCTTCCAGCGCGGACGCGTCGTCGGACGACCGCACAAGCCAATGAGAACAGCTGCCGTTGTCCTTGACTGAATACCGCGGTGCTCATGCCAGCTTCCAAGCCGCCTCGGTCTTGGACGAGCTCCCAAAGCTGCACCATTTCCAGAGCCGCTTGACAATCCGCAAGGCAGGCTTCGCCAAGAGGATCTAGATTGGTCCGAAAGCTGGTCCCCTCAGGAAGAAACAGCGTCTCCTGGGGTATGGCGATGATACGGCGTCTAAGTACCTGGCGGTCTATTTTGCTTAACGCAATGTCGTCAATGTGTATATTAGCAGATGTTTCAGGGGTAGAATCGAGAAGTTTGAGAAACAAGCCGACGAGAGTTGATTTTCCACTACCCGTCCTGCCACAAATCGCAACTTTCTCCCCAGCCGAGATATTGAGGCTGATATTGCGAAGAGCTAAGTCTGTGGGGTCGTCGCTCTCCAGGCGTTTCGTACTGCACAGCAAAAGTTAAAAATGGTTACGCAGGGCCAAAGACCCACGCGAGGATACGAGGGGTATACCTATAACTTGCTGAGACACAATCCACAGTGATCACACCCTGAGAAGGCCAATACTGCGGTGGCTCGATGTCTTCTCCATCTTGATTTTCAGTTTGTGCCGTAGTTGCGAATTTCCTACATCTCGATATAGCGCCTGCAGATTGACTTGTATGAGCTAATACGTTCACGGCAAAAATCATTCTCTCCGTCTTTGAGTCTCTGGAGGTATAAAACTACTGACCGAGGCTAGTCTCAAGCTGCGTTAGGGCAAGGACAATAAATGTGAGTTCGGTGCCGAATCCCATTAATGTGACCATCGATGCGCCCGTAAGGCCGGAATCTGAGCGCAGAAAGATAACAAGCGCGGTTAGAACGGCAGACATGACCATGACTACAAGGCCCAGAACCAAGTTGAGCCAGTTTTGATTCATTTGGAGGAGATAAGAAGGTCTCTGGGAAGTATCGACAAGCTCAATATTCTTAGCTCGGTCCTCGGGAATGAAGCCAAACGCCCGTAAAGTTACGATCCCTTTAGATGTGTCGAGAAAATGAGTACTGACGCAACACAAGCATTAGCAATGGAATAACATTAATTGAGATAGGGTAAGAGAAACTCGGGCGCTTACTAGAGCGGAGACTTTGTTTCAAGATCCAAAAGTCGCATTTGTCTCGAAGTGCGAAGGTAAAACTTTGCAACGAGCCAGAGAAGCGCCGCAAGGAATGGATAGCTGATAGCTAGATAGGGTGAGGAAGTCATCAACACGGCTGCTTGTCCGAGTGCTTGGAATACCGCATAAATAACGTTCATTAGGGCCAGGGGCAACTCGGTATCAATGAGGTTCATATCTTGGCTGAACAAGTTGAGAATTTCACCCTGAAAAACGGCGACGCGTTAGCTTGCTTCGAAAATTGAGAGGTGAGCATGGACTTAGTGTCACTGGGAGGCCGAGGAGATCAAGGAAGAAAAGGTTAATCCCAGCACAACGTCTGGAAACTGAGACAATATAACTTTACGTGTTCCCAGGAAGAAGGAGAGGTTCGACTGACCTGATCAGTTGTCGTGAAATACCGAAGTGGGGCGTTGAGTAATGTGCACAGGATGTCTCGATGTAAACTAGCACCGGTTTTCGAAACAGATAACTGTAGTACACAAACCCCAAGACCCGTGAGCGATCCAATGGCGATGAACCCGAGAAGAAAATATATTCCTATCCAGAAGCTGAAACTGTGTGACGGGCTAGTTGCATTCAAGTCATCCGACCAGTAGGTAAGCCAAATTGTGGCAAAATTCACGGCGAATCCCACCAGCACCCCGAATGTAAGAATTATCATGGCCAGCGAGTAGCCCATGGACGTGATATACGTTCTGTAAAGCTTTCGGTCTCCTAGACGGCGACTCGTGTCGTCCAGGCCCCGTTCAATGGTGGCCATATCGGCAGTAATCCCGGACAAGCCATTCGCGGATCCGTGTAGCTGCGCTTGGTTTTGGAGGAGCTCCGAAGACATGCCATGATGGGAAGACTTGATCCCGAGGCTGTTTACGTAGCCATCGTTCCTCTGCATCAAACTAATAAAACCGCCTTGTTCGACTATTCTACCATTTGCATCAAGAGCGACAATGTGGTCTGCAGCCGGAAGGTGTCGCACGGAGTGAGTGCAGAGCAAAAAGGTTACCTTCCGGCGTCTCAAGAGTCCAGTAGGCCCAAATACCCGCGAAAATACTGCATCTTCTGTATTGGCGTCTAGACCGCTGAATATGTCGTCGAAAATAAGCAAGCTGGCATCTAGATACAGTGCCCGAGCCAAAGCAACGCGCGACTTCTGTCCCCCGGAGAGGTTGATGCCGTTGCTACCTATGACGGCCCGATCCCCAGTTGGCATTTGTCGCAAATCGTCATCGAGCATAGTTGCATGGATTATTTCAGAATACCTCCCCGCATCGTAGGGGGAAACCCCTAAAATGTTATCTTTGATTGTTTCATTTGATAGGAAGGGAACTTGGTCGCAGTATGAAACCTTGACAGATGATATGCCCAATTTGATTGCGCCTTGGTGGAAGGGTACCTCCCCTAAAAGCGCCTTACAGAGCGTTGACTTGCCACATGCTATGGGTCCGACGACGATCGTAAAGCTCGACGACAAGATACTGAAATCGATGTCATGAAGCACTATTTTGTTCGGGTCCCAACCAAAATTGCCACCTCGGACAGCTATCGCGGGGTTGCCAGGCGGTGGCTGATTGGAACAGTCTGTGGCTTGCAGATTGGTATTCTGAGTTCCTTCCATACTATACGGGAGCGTTTCTCGATAATCCACGCGCGGGTCAGATTCCAGGAAGGTCTGTATTCGTTGCAGGCATGCTACGGCGGCTAGTAGAGTTGGTATTCCTTGGAACAACAGTGAAAGGGGCGTAGTGATGAGATTGAGCCACGAGAGAGAGGTGAAAATTCGTACAGTATCTAGGGAATGTCGAGCCACTGCGAATGTGAAAGCAGGGGCCAAGAACAGAGGTACGTATCCGAGTGTCCCGGTCAGAATGATAAATTGCCGAAATCTTCCTCCAGCCTCCAATTCATCAACACGCCGAGACTGCAGGAAACTGCCCATAGCATCTGCCATTCCAGCAATTTTGAGGCTTTTCATGTTTCCAATCACGGCTCCTGTAAGCCCGACGCGCTGTTCAACTCTGCTCATCCAGGCTTTCTGCGAGGACCCCATGAAACGTGCCATGTAAAATGTTGCAAAGCAACACAGTAGTACGATCACGATTGGTGAGATAAAAGCGAGGCCGAGTTGGTTGTAGAGAAGCCAGCTCGCGATAGCTACCTGAATCACACCGGCCCACATGTCATGCAGCGTGCGCAAACCAAGACGAATACGTTCCAAGTCAGTGCTCATCAAGGTCACGGAAAGGTTCTCCTCATTGGACGATGCTTGCAGATCAATACCTCTTGAGTAGATAGCGGTTGCAAGACCTGTGAAAGAGCACTCAAATTAGTACCAAGAATTGTATATAACAGCGGGTGTGGACGATCTATGGAATAATAGAAATGAGTTTTTCTGCTCAAGGTTTAAAGACTTACAACCTCTAATGATCGTGAGGGAGCGGAAGTGAAGATACTGGTAAACGCCGTTCGAGATTGCCATTCCAGCATATATGAGGATGCTTGCCCCTATAAGCCCATAGCCATGGTTGGCAGAAGCAAGCGATTTATCTTGAGATAAATAACCCAGGAGACTTTCGATGAAGAACGGCTGACACACGGTAAATGTGAGGTAGAATAGCCGGGGGAATATTGGCAGAAGCAACGGTACTGCATACGTCCGACACAGCAGTTTAATCAGCCCAAGCTCGTCCCCTTGGAATTTGGAAAAGTTCAGATTCTTTTGAAACTTGTCTTCGAGGAATTTTCCTTTCAGAGAATGGTCTAATGGATAAAGATCGTTGATACCAAGGTTCTTGCCGTATCCTTTTAGAAAGAGTTTATTCAACCAGAGATAGGCTCCTAGACCAAACATGCCCGAGGTTTCCTCGGGACTGTGGGGCTCCTTTTTGTCCCATAGTATCCATTTATCCTTAGGTCGGGACTCGAGAAATAGCAAAACAACTTTGACGGCGACAGTAGTAGTGAACAGGATAGTAAACCTTTCTTCAAGCGTGGTTGTTGAAGACAGCCAGAAGGTTCGTGCCTCCGTGGCATCAAACAGGACTGTCAAAGACAAATAGCCACTCAGGAGCACGGAGGGGCGTGGGGAACGATTGTTTTCGAAAACAGACAAAACAATTACACAAATCCCCGAAAGAACCTGTAAGACTCCTGAAACTACGGCAAGACTGGGGAGATTGAAAGATCCCACGCCAATGAAAACCAGTAGAGCTAAGTGCAGTATCACGTATGAAGTACCAGCGAGCTATCCGAGTCAGTCAACACCTAAAGCAATTATAGAAAGCGGTGTACCATTTTGATTATCTGTAAAACCGGTGCTCGAACAATAATAGGTCTTTGTGCGATCCACGCAGCTCGCCATAGAGACAGCGGCAGGAAGACGCAACTGGGGAGGATGCTTAGAAAGACAAGCTCAAAACGGATCGTGAAGTCGAAGTCGTCGCGACATCCAATGACTCCAGGCCCGAAGGATCTGTCACTTTTGCATGCAGTCGAAAATAACATGGTAACTACCTAGGTAGATATGATTCTCGAAATTGCTGGCGCAATGGTCGTAATCGCTGGCCGAGCAGAGCAATATTATAACCTGGCTCATGAACTGAGTGAGCTTTTTCGAGATAGGCAGGTGAGCCAACCCTCATTGGATAGATTAGATTGTGTTGGATGCTCTTCCAAGAGAGAATGAATGATAAGGGGGCGAAGGCCGACGTCCCGATGCGCGCATGAGGCGTCTCGCGTCTTTGGCATCTTACATCCGGGATTCCATTCTAATTGGAAATCAACTTTCAAAGCTGCTACCTCGTGCCTCAACTTGCCCAAACATCGACAGGGCAGTCTCGCGGTGTGCGAAAGTACGTGCATGCCAAAAAACGCACACCTACAACAGCAGCAAAACTACAAATCAAAAAGAAGAAAAAACCTTTCGGTGTGAAATCTAATTAGACGAACATGGAGAGTCTCTCAGGTTCTCCTTGACCCTTTTCAATTGTTGGTTGTGTTTGAATGACAACTTGAAATCTGGATTTTTGGTAGGGTATGCAAGGAATAACGTCACACTGCGGAGGCAGTGCATCGGGGACGACTCCGAGGTCGTTTGAGCCTTGAGGTAGCATTGGAAAGTTCAGGCGAAATAATGCTTCAGCCCTATAGGTCGTGTATTACTAGCCTGGCTCGGACCGGCGGCAAGGCTGGAAGGGCGGGGAAATGATTATGGTATCTATCCACTCAAGCAGCATCGATCTTGAGGTTGTGGGTCTTTATTTACTATATAAACTCTGCTGACTTGGTTTGCGCGTCCGTGTGAAGTTTGAACATCAGGTCCCGCTAGAGGCTCTCCTAGAGGGGATGGCACAAATACTTGGCATCTATTGTTTGCCAGCTTTTGCGATATCCTCTACGCGTATAGTAAGATAGCTCTTAGCTCATCTTACTTTGGCCATGGCTGTGGTAGTGATCATATGAGTCCCACCCGTTCGTTTTGACGAAAACGAATCTGGTCCGACTTGCAGGGCCGTCGCTGTTGATTCTTCAGCGTATTCATGCGGGCTGACTACTACCCTGACCAATACCAACACGCTTGCAGCGACGCAGCAACGCCGCAATGGCTTGATGTTTCTCCTCCCGAAAGACCTCCTGTCTCATTCATTTGATTGTCACTTTTTATTCTGAGTATAGACCTAAAAAAGCACGTTGATAGCTCTTGTGTGTTTCGTACCAGCCGACAGTCGTCATGTCTAACTTTGGACAAGGCAGTGTGTCTTCGGACAATGATATGCCTCCTTCCCTCTATTCGAAAGGCAAGAACCGCATGCTAGAGCCAAATGACTGGAAAAATATTCAAGACCAGAAGGAGAAGAAAAAAATCCAGAACCGCGTGGCGCAGAGAACGTACAGTAATATTCCTTCCCAATCCCAGAGATTCCTGCCACTCAGCACTCCTTACTAAACAAAAAAGGGCATCGCATCAAAAAACGCCTTGAACACTTCGAAGCAATGCTATCGGCCGATGATAGCAGAAGCAGCGCTTCCGTGCCAAATCGTCTCGGCTACCCATTACACAGTGGCTCCATCTCGGCCGTCACATCGGAATCCCACGAGCCATCATCGGGAGACTCTCGGTTGACGACCTCAAGAGCGGAATATGTGCCGACTTCTTCAGCAAGCGATTCAAGGCTACTGCAAGATTTTTTGTCCCTGCTCGATGCCAAAAATGAATTTTCGAGCGTCTCAGAGAGTCTACAAGGTAAGGGTGGGGCTCGAGATGGTGGCGAGCAAGATTCATGTAATACATCCGGATGGTTGTTTTGTTTTGCACTTCATGAACGATGCTGACTATTCTGGTAGTATTGCCGAACGCTGATGACGTGGTGATGCAACATAATGAAGGCTTTCCATGTTTCCCCATCAGGAAGTGATGCGGCCTTGAAGCTCGCTATGCAAGAAGGTATTGAGCATTGGGAGAACGATGCCATATTCTCGAACGAAGGCCCAACCCCGCTGTGTCCGGATCCATCGGCAATGCAGTCGGTGGCCTCAAGCGAATACACAACACTTGTAGAAACACCAGACTTCAATCACGCTTTGGCACAGCCTACTGCGCCCTCTAGCAGCATCTCCTCCTTGGACGATCGAATGAAATCAGTGATTGATAATATGACCCTTCTGGGGTTTGAGAATGTCGATTCTCTGGCAAAGTCTTACTACAATCATGCTTTCGATGATGCATCATCGTCAATAGCCAACGAACAACGTATCAGCCGGAACCGACGCCTGCCCACGGTATTTGCGGAGATATTCTCAGCAGCTTCTCTCTGGAGCGAGTGGGAGCGCCGAGGGTTCTTTGAGGAGGTTCTCAGGATGAACGAAGCCTTGCTTATCTCAGAGGCCAGTTCCAGCCAAGACAACATCGAGAAAGTCCTCAGGCCAATTATCAAATCCTTCATTGAGGACGATACACCGGATAGAATAGATGTGAAATCAATCAATCGGTTGCTGTAGGACAAGGTAAGTACGCTCGAGTTAGATCTGTCGGGATGTTCGGCCGTGAGGTGGTAAACAGATTGACTTACGGAGATTCACAGCTACCAAACTTCTGGGCTCTAATGATCGCACTCGCCCAAAACAGTGGCTTCCAGCAAAATAGCCCAGCCAGTGTCACTGTCGCTGTTGTCGTGCTATTGCGTTTTACAGGAAAGTTCCCAAAACACCAGTTGCTTAGCCTTGTTGGGGCGTGTTTGTAGCCAGCGGCTTCTAGAAGAAGGGGAAGCATTGGCTTTAGATTCGGAATTTACCTCTTTTCCCCGACCACGCAGCCCAGGCTCTCGAATCCTTAATCTTTTGGGTGGTCACGTTCCAGTTGTCCTCAATCCTCATAGGTTGAAGGTTGAGATGCGGCGTTTAGGGAATCCACAAGCAATTTAGATTCCATTCAAGATCTTTCTGCGGGTTGTATACCAGAAGGCTATCGTCCTGAGGCGCTGTCTGATTCTTATATTTATTTGACACGCCTTCGGTATCCGCAAACAGTTCTGTAATTTTGCCAAGCAAGCCTTCCGCTTGTTTGATAGTTAATTCTGATCCAAAATATCCCTAGAGCGAAGTTATATTGCGGACATCCTCATCTAAATGCAGAGACTTGCCCCACCGCGACAGGCGTAGTTTTGCGTTATCCAGCTTGAGCTGACTTGTCTGGAAGACTTTTCTAAATGTGCGGCCAAGCTGGACGAACTCGAAGCACTCGACTGTATTGTTAAATAGGCTAGCGAGGGCGACGACACCAATAATAAGACCAGCTGCCTCTGCTATATCGGATCGCTAGAGTAGAGACAAGAATGCCAAACTGGTACCAGGAGTTGTTTCTAAGCTGACATGAGAGGTCGTGTTGATGCTGCTGTTCTCGCGGGGAATTTCATCGGCGCTTGAGGCACCTTCCCGAGGGAAGCCAATTCCATCTGTCCTGTGGCTCGTTGATGTAGACGATAAACCGGGATTACCGTCCATGGCGTTCTATTTCTCGCAACTAGATGGACTTCAGATTACTGCTGAACAAGACTAGTAGCCATAGAGGTCTGCATAGATAAAACAAGAAAGTTCAAGGCCCCGGACCGCGGCCCCTGAAAATCTCAGCGGTAGGAGAAATTGCAATGATCCCAGTATTGACGGTGGGATCGTATTGCTGCTGCGTAAATTGGCCACTGGTTTCGAGACAATATTACGAATATAAAAAAATGTCAGGCGCAAGAGGTCGCGTCGCGTTGTTGATGGATGGACAAGGATTATAAATCTCGCCCCCAAATCCCGTTCTGGACTAGCTCCATCGCACTTGGCTGTGTTAATACGGGGCATCAATCTCACAACCACTTTACACTTTGCAAATGCTCACTGCTTCTGCTTCTGCCAATATCATGCAAAATGGCGGCTGAAAGACGACGACGACTGGAATAGAAAGCTCTGGAGAAAACTTCAAACCCTTGACATATCTTTGCTCGAACAACATGGACCCTTTCAGCTTGACCGACGACCGTTGGACTCATCACTGTGTTCAAAGAGGTCTATTTCTGTTGCGGTGGGTCTATGACGCCTGCAGATCTGCGAGAGCCAACGATGAGGAGCGAGAGAAACTAAGGCACGATCTGCGATACGACTTGCTCCGCATACGGTCGTTTGGGCGCTATTACTTGAAGAACAAGGAAATATTCGGAGATAAAGGGCTTGGCAGCGTGAGGAACCATCAAAGTAAAGAAATGATATGTATATATGCTAACAGATCCCATAGCATTGGACTTCAATGCTCCTTGACATATTCGAGAATCTCAGGAAGTCACTCAACGACTATAAGAAACTCGACGATCCCTACTACAAACAATGGTCCCCGTACGTGAACGAGAACATGTACGATACTCCTATTATCGAATTCCCCCTCGACGAGACAGATCCGATCCCACCGGCTACAATTCCAAGGAAGATCTCATTGACCCTGTCGATATTTAACCGCGCAAAGGAAACCACAAAAGCTGCGGGGAAGTCTGCCAAATGGGCTTTATTTGACAAGAAAAGGCTCCAAGTAACGGTGGCTTCTTTTCGACAAGAAATGGAAAAGTTGACAGGGCTCTTGCCTCTTGCTCAGTCGGTACAATTTTCCAAATAGATAACAAGATTGATGCACTTGCAGCAACAATCCTGGACTACGATGCTAAAGTGCTTGGCCTTGTTCCGCATTTTCAGCTGATGGAATTCAACGAACAAGATAAAAAAGCTATACTGATGCCAACGAGATGAAAAATTGTACGGTCAAGTCTGCATCGTTCGACTGTGAGCTTGGTGCAGGAACTGTTGAACTGAAACGCGAAGGTTGCAGAGTTCCTGATATTGAATCAATATTGGTCGAGCTGAAACGTTATCCGCCACCTGAAGAGGGTGAAGAGCTTGGGATAAATAGTCCTGATCCGGATACCCAAGCCAATGTCCGCCGTTTGGCGGGCTTCTCAAGATCTCATCATCTGGCTCAGAGCTAAGAACTTTGCCCTCCAAGTACTACGTCCATGAGCCGAAAGAGCGATATGCTCTCATATTTGGATATCCTTTGCACGCACAGCAATCCCAGCCAATATATCTTCACGACCTCATCAAGTCATCCGTACCTGAAGCCCGGTTTCCTCTCGCAACTCGATTCCAAGTTGCTCAAATGATTGCACAGAGCATTGACGTGTTCCATGCTGACGGGTGGCTCCACAAAAGTGTCTGCAGTCGAGCTCTTTTGTTTTTCAAAGAACGATCCAAGAAGTCTTATGCTCGAGTCTCCGTACCTCGTGGACTTTGGGTATTCTCGTCCAGAAGTAGGCAAAACATTCGCGCGCTACCAGCAAACTACTGACAGTGAGGCCCTTTACCTTCACCCTGATCGCCCGCGAATGACCTTTACTAAGCTTCATGATATATACGCTCTCGGCGTGGTTCTGCTTGAGATTGCGACATGGAAGGTTGCAGAGGATCATTTCGAGTCGGCCACGAAAGGACTTAACCTGAATACTACTGTTGATAAGGAAGGGGTGAGAGAGAAGTTTTTGAGTATAGCGAAGAGAAGCATACCCTACTACATGGGTGTGGCTTACATGGAAGCTGTCGTTGCTTGTCTTGACAACACATATCGAGGTCATACCGCAACTTCCGAATTTATGGAGACATTTCAGCGTGAGATTATTGAAAATTTGAGTGCAAAACAATTGCTATTAAACCAATAGGTAGAATAAATCATAGAGCTGTAGCACAAAGATCTTATCAGGTGTTTGATTGGCAGAAGTCTTGGTTAAGCTCCTGTTATTTCTTAGGATGTCGTACGAAGTTCCCCCTTCCCTTTCCGGGACTAGTGGATTTTTACATTTTATATGCCGAGCTGATAAGATAAGAGCACCAATAACCTAGATGAGGTACTTGTTAGTTTCCACGCAACTATAAATTTATAATAATGAAAAGCTAAAAATTAAGGTTTTCGAGAAAGATATTATAAGCTCATTAGATTATTTCCGCTTCGCTTTGACTCCGAATCTTCTTCTATATACTGTGCGCTATTTGGTGGCCCTCAATTGCTACGTGGTTCTCGGTGCAACCTTCGTTGATGTGAAGGCGTGAGCTTTTCGAATTCACGAGTTTTGTAAAGGACTGAGCCCAGAGAGACAAAGACAAGACCTTGGGTTTCCAACCAGCCAAAACCTTCATGATAGGGACAAGCAACCCAATACGAATAAGTTTAGAAGTGCTAGGTGGGGATGCTCCGATGCTTGTTTTGAATCTAGTGAAATATACTACAAATGTAATGCCTGAGTACGCCTCCTCTCAACTATTGTTCTTCAAAGGACTGTCGTATATAGTTGTTCAGGTGAAGGCATAAGGGCCTCTCGCAAAGTTTGTAGTATCTTGAGCGTCCAATGCTCCAGTATGATCCCTCAAAAACAAAGGGATATCAAAGGCTTGAGTTCCTTGGCTCTCGTAAGTATTCCAGCGCGCTACTCCGTCGATCACAAAGGGTGTCTTGGAATCGTCAAGCCATTTTAACCAAGGCATGCAAAGCACTTGAATGATAACATTAGTCGGCCATTTCCAACGTCATAAAGAGATATTAGAGAAGATAACTTACAAACAGCTAGCCATGCGAGTGTGTCAGGGTTCTTGGTGAGACCAGAAACCCCATCTTGTGCAGTTTGAAACACGTTCTTTATACCATTGACCGACCTTCCTGAGGCCAACTTGACATGTCCATCTTAAATTTATGTTAGCTTTTTCTGCTCAAGGAAGTTCCTGATTTGGTAACTCTTAGCACAGAATTGACGTACTTATATCGTTTCCGGGACCCATCGCAATAGAATGCGTAAGTTCATGCATAATAGTGATTGAAGCAGGATCTTGCATCAGTAATGAGAACTTCGCGCTATTTAGGGCATCAACACCCCAATTTGGTACGGCAACCTTGAACGTCCCTTTGACAGTTGCAACTTTTGTCTTAATGGTATTCAATACAATATCACTCCATAAATGGTCTGAGCCTGTATCCGTTTTCTGCCAGCCAAGTGCGCGGGTACTAGGCTGATAAGTATATGCGAGGCTCGTGCTGGGACTGCGTTGATTGGGAAGAGGTATTGGGTATTTGAAGCATCGCCTACAAACCAAACGGTGGATTTCCTTCCATCGGTTGGTTTGGTTCCCTTGATGCGGCTTAAGAGTACTGGATGCACAAATTCGTTCGATGCTTTGCTCCCAGCAGGATCGGCATCAGTAGGAAAGAATCCTGTGACTGTAACTTCTGGGTCTGTACATCTAAAATCAATGTCGGCCGAACCATCGCTATTCTTTGAAGCCAAGTTCTGGACAATGGTAATATAGGCATCTATATAGTGAGGTTAATGATGTTGTGCAGAAGCTTGAAGTATACTTACTTTGAATAGAGCTTATCTCACTCTCTGAGACTTTTGTTCCGAGACAGGATTGAAGAATTTTCATTACATTGGGTGAATAGCCACCAGCTGTAAGCTTACTCCCAGAGAGAACTTTTGCCGCTCGATCGAACATGAATCTTGCTTCGGATATCCAAGTATTCACATCGTCTCTCTGCGTCGCACAGTCTTGATTGATTGTATATGAGGTAGCAGTTCCGATCAAAGAAATTGAAAGAGAAATACCGGTGGTGAAGCGTCGAATATGCATAGCTGTGTATGAAGTGCTTGAAGGAAGCTAAGATGATGAAGATACAGCACAAATACTTTAATATCTGCAATAATATATAGATTTTAGTTGGGCGAGTGGTTTATTTGTATCTTGACTACGCGCTATTATTGCAAATTGAGATTATTTAATCAGCAAAGAGGAATCTGGTAAGCATCTCACGAAACCTAGAATCCTTAAATCCTCTGCTGATAATCGTTTTACAACCTTGGCGTACTCGTAGTAGGCCGATCAGTGAACAGATGGTGTGGAAAATCATTAGCGCGAGTTTCTTTGGAGAAACAAGCGAAAACCAAACACAATTGGTTTAATTATAGCTACATATCAGACATTGGCGTTTACAATGGAAATTAACTGATTAATCAGGCTTATCCACGGCAATAGAGTGGCATTTTTGGTAATAGGCAGAAGCTTCGTATTAGGTGATGTGGAGCATTCTTAATAACCGGCTTATGAAGTACAGTACCTACATACGAAGTACCTGCACAGTAAGCTGAAATGATTTTCCACCTTAATTCTAAATTTAAGCTTACAATGGCGAACTTGTTCCGGATCGCCCCGTGGCGGCTTACTATTATGAAATCACGTCTAATGATTACAAGCAAAACCATACCGTGAAACAAAATATCTTACTTTATGTCCAAGATTCCGAAGTAGTCTAATCGTACAGCCTCGTACTGACATCTAAAGTAATCATAATCTTACTAGGTGAATGACAACAGTCTACGATCCTTCACAAACAATAATAATAATTTACAAAAGTGTGATGACCAAAGGACCCGGAGGAATCGAGGATGAATAGCGAAGGATTTTATGGGACTAATGGCTTTTTTATACTGCCTCGAAAACTTGTCCTATAACTAGCAAGTCTTCCACGCAAAGCCTCTCTTTATTTAAATTTCACGATAACTTCCGTGACGCCGTGACGATGATGCTTCCCAAAGCCTTCCTACTCCTACTCGGGCTGCTAGCCTTCAGTCAAGGACTGCGAATTCCTCATGCCACAGACCTTCAAGCACGAGCACCTCCAGACTCAAGTACTTCTAGCTCAACCTTATCCCATTCTATTTCTGTTTCTAAAACAAAATCCGAATCATTGTCTTTGAGCAAGAGTAGCATATCCTCCTCTAATAGTACTACTTCACGTGGCACGCGGAGCAGTTCCAGCTCATCGACAATTCTTCCATCGAGCTCAAACACCCAAAGAAGTACTAGAAGTACAGCGAGTTCCAGCGCCTCAAGTCTCTCTCAGCCACCAACAAATGCTCCGACCAGCTCAGGCAACACGCGACCCGGGTCAAGCTCGACTTCGAAAGTTTCCAACAGTGAACCGGCAACTAGCAAGCCATCATCGGGAGGGAATACCATCACAGCCCCGCCGGGATCATCCTCTACAACTCACTTTGTAGTTCCAACAGTCACGTCTACGGTACAAATACAATTTCCGTCTGCCGCCACATCACATACTGGCACAAGCTCCGCTCCTCCTTTCATGGTCACCAACCCGGCAAACCCCCAAGAGTCAGTAACTTTCAGCAAGACGACACTTCCACCAAGCCAAAGGTCCAATTTGCCAGATGCCACCGATCTTGCTCCACTCGCTCTTTTGTTACTTGGGTTTCCAGAACCCGTACTTCTGTTTGCAGGGTTCACCATAGTTTTCCCTCTTTCTAGCGCTGCGTGGCTTGCGCTGTAAGTGACGTTATGATTTGGCAGTTCTTTCTCTTTCGCGTTCTAATTCTTACCGAACAGAGCCCTATACCCAGACCCTGGAGAGCTGGATAAGAACAATAACAACGGCCCGTCATCGATTTCTAAACCTTCTCGGTCATCTTCTCGCCCTTCATCTTTGTCATCTTCAACCTCTAGTTCGAGCAGCTCGGGTGCCTTGGTTCATTCCGCTGATAGAATAATTGACGACAGTGACTTCACCATTGAGACCTTTGGTATGTTCTCTTAGAGTACTAGTTGTTATTCCATGCTTACATGATTTTTGCAGCTACTGTCCCTTCTGTTATTGTAAATACAGCTTTTCCTTTGAGCTGGGCCACTGGGGCAGATGGACTACTTGGAGCTATCTTTGGGTCTGTGACAGGAGTTCCGAGCTCAACTGGTTCTCTTATCAGTAAGTTACGCGATTTATACAGCCCTTGTGAGAGTACTTGCATTTGCACTAGAAGAAATCCAGCATATAAGAGAAAAGGACTTGAAACTTACTGTAATTTACAGGTTCCACGAAGAGTTTCCCTTCCAGTTCAACTGGTTCGCAGACAGCAAGTTCTAGTCAGACTTCATCCCACAGTCAGGCTTCGTCACAGAGCCGGATTTCGTCCCAGAGTCAAACGTCCTCGCGTAGTCAGACTTCGTCCCATAGTAAGGCTTCGGTGACTTCGTCTGGTGTTTCCACTAAACATGTCACAACATCATTTACTTCTTCTCGCAGTTCATCAGCCACAGGGTCTCTAATCTCAGGTACTTCCTGGGGCCCTGGTACCTTCTGCCAGGGACTGTCCCCTGGTGGCGGCGATAGCTGTATGACGATAAGCTCAGGGTGTTATATCATAGTACCATCCTACAACGTCGTACCAGATGTAACTTGTACAGCAACACAATCTTCAAAAAGTTCCACTAGAACCTCCACTAAGAGCTCTACCGCAACACCTACGGTCTCGGCCACATCAGTTCCCTGTCCATTTGGAAGCCCTACCGTCTCTGATTGTCAAAACGCAATTGCAAAAATTGGAACAGGCGTTGATTCTGTTAGTATTAGTGATCCAACATGCTATACCAAAGGCCAGAGCTGGAAATGGTGTCCGGTCACTGTTAGTGATAACCAACAGTGCGAGATTTATATTAATTACGACCCAGGTCAAGGAGAGGCTTTGTAAGTTTGAGACTTCTATAATCAAGGAGACAAACATGCTAATATAAGTATTAGGACACCGCCACCGCAAAAAAGATCACTAACGAACGCCGCAAACCAGATTGTCCAAGGCTCAAAGTGTGGAGCTGGCGGTGGGCAGTGGACAGATATTAGTATGAGCTCATTACAAGTAGGGGTTTGCGTGAAGTCTCCTGGGTTTGATTGCGTATTTTCTTAATACAAATGAATTTGAATAGGAGAGAAGTTTGAATAGACAAAGGAGCAATGCTTTTCACTGTGTCTGCCTCCTCCGTGGGGCTGTCACCAAGCGGGGATGCTCAAAATCAGTCGTTCTCATTATAGGTGCTTATATCTATACCACACATATTATAAACAAGGTGTAAATTGTCATATTGGTCTAAAATTGCCCCTGCGCTCGCAGATTACCCAGCTGGTGACTTAGACGAGACCCGTTTTCAAATAGTTCTGCTAGTCACGAATAAACCTCCAGAAGGGCATTAACATTTGATGAAACATTACGTGAAACTTCCTTTGGCCTACACCTGATCCTCCCCGAGACGAAAGTCACGTTCGACGTGGATGTCTTTAGTGCTTGGTGTCGTTCTATCCATGTCGCTCATAGCGTAGGTTTCAACCACTGGCGTCGACCAGGGTTTGATCGAGCTCGTGGAATTTTGAGTATCCAGGCTTTGCCTACTACGAGTAACATCTTTTTGGGTGGCTTTGTTGGTTGAGGTTCCGATTTCTTTGAACGAGTTGTTTTGTGAACCTCGGCCAGAGCCAAGGGACACGAGGCTTCGCACGCTGCGCAAGACGCTCTCAGGTTTGATACCAGCCGTGTAGTACCATAGGGATGGCATATTGACGGCAACTATAGTAAAGCTTGTCTCCAAAATAATGCAGTATGCGAGTTGTGTTTCAGTTCCTGTAGTGAAAAACGTCGAAGTCATTAGCCTCTAGCAACAGTAATGTTGAATATTAGAGCTTACGGTAGACATCTCTAGCCTTATCAACAATTTTGCCATTTACCATAACATGCACCCCATGATTTACACTGTTGAGCGTAATAGCCAGTCGCACGATGCTAGCTGCCATGCCACTGTGATATGTCAGTTCAGCATCGCTTAAATTAGAGCATAAATATCATACCCTAGAGCAAGCAAAAAAACACTTGTAATCCCTATTTTCCGACTTATGGTCATTTGAAGATTCCAGATCTACACAGTTCAGCTTCAGATACCTTTCTTTGAGGAGGGGAATGTCTATCTAACCTTGGGAATGGGCAAACTAAGGATGAACACCTCTAAGATCAAGTCGGATGCAGTAGAAGCTTTGAAATATGGATAATCAAGCTTGCATAGTGCTGAGTGTCCGACTTGGACATCCCAGGTAATACCATGATGACCACAAAGGTTCCAAGTCATAACGAAGAAAACAATGGTCCATATCGCCACCACCACAATATAAACGGCAGATACTATATAAAACGCGTCGCGACGGCCTGTAATGCAGAATATACGGCGAAAGAAGAATAGGGCGCTGAGTTTTTCCAGGCCAAGAGTCATTATACATAACGCATCAAGAGAGAGGAACACCTGTGGTCCTAGTATCAGCCTCTTTTCACAATGTCAGAACGAGTGGGACTCACTCTTTCTAATGTAGGATGCGTCGCATTAAGGATATTTTTATCATGTGGTTGATCATAACCTATGAACTTTTGTGATATTCCTACGCGTGTCAGTTGGAATGTGGTCTACGGAGCAAGCTCTTCTTACCATAAAAAACCAAGGACGCCAGGCCTACAAAGCAGATCTGTATAGAAAGTAAGTTATAATTCGATATAAACCCAATAGAAGCTTACCCAGGCCCCCGCCACTATCCAATCGTCTAGCTTAAAGCCGGCCTTTTGCTTGTATCGAGCCAAAAAGCGTAGCAGAACGGTTATTGTTGTTAGAAACAGGAAAACACCGCTTAGGGAAGCAATTCCCCCAAGGGTCATGTCAAGCTGCATGATGATAGGATACGCGTGAAGATCTCTGTTGGAAAAAAATAGAACTTAAGATAGAGAGTTGCGTTGAACGCAGCAAAAGGTGACACACAGGATAGGAAGATGGAGAAAGTAGGCTGTGATAATGTATTTACCGCTGGATTCTTATCGTTTAGAACAGGAACGAGAGTAGAGTGGCGAGAGTTAATCTCGAATCGGTCAGTGATTTGCAATACGGCTACCGAGACGGCCTGTTCAATGTTACATGTTCAGATTTGACGCCGCCAACTCGCATTCTTATATCCTTGAAGTCTCGGAGGGAATAACACCTTGCTAGTGGCGTGATTCTAGGAAATCCAGGGTAATAGTTTAAACCCGGCAGTAATTCAGTTGGACGCCCCCCAGTGTGGTGGAAGCAAGATAGTTTCGGGAGTAGTTCAAACTGGTTCGGTTGGATGAGGGGAGAGCACGCAGATGTAGATTATGCACCTAATTATCCGGACCGCATCACTCCACTAAATGCTATAGTAGGCCTGCTGATCCCACGATTCGCAAAGCTAGGATTCGAATCCTCCGAGGAACATAAAACTCCGTGTTGGTTAACTCGCACGATCATCTTGCATGTTACCCCGCAGCCATAGCGAAGATTCAGCCTTTGCCGTGTATGCAGTATAACAACCAACCCAAAAAATATTAGTCGATTGTTTTTTGCCCATCTATTTAGCCTAGATTGGCCTAGTGGGCTAAGTTCAAGTCCGAAGCCGAGTCTAAGATATTTTTTTAGAGACCTAAGATATGTTTGTACTCTGCTATGAATATAAATCAACTCACGTAACGGACTTAAGCTCGAGTTTAATAAGTAAATTACTTGCTTAACTCCTACAGTCCTTCGCGGCCCTATCCACTATTAATATAACGCGTACAGGGTCTCAGACGCGGTTTAGTGGCTTTTCTTACTGCTTTCACACGCAAGCCACATCAGATTTTGGCCTGTGCGGCAGTAGCGACGTGTGTAGTTCGCGTACTAAAAAGTGGAGA
>QGMG01000135.1:0-50702 GCA_007825325.1 Lachnellula cervina | reverse complement strand
GTAGATGTAGATGTAGGGAGTTGTGCTGTTCGACGGGGGAGGACTGTCGAAGAGCTGTTTAGATGCTGTTTTGCATTGAAGGTGGTGCGGCTCCAAGCAAGACTATGATGGCTGTACTAAAAATCGGGGAAGGACCGGTCAGTCTGGGTACGACGGATTCGCTTTTGGCGGTAATGGATTGTAACAAATGACGAAGAAAGGTCAAGTCTAGGTCTGATAGGATCGAACGAGTGACGAGGGCCATGTGGAATGGCCTACATTGTGGGGCGTGGGTTTTGGGTTGGGTTGGGGTAGTGTTTTCGAGGGTTATTCAGACTTACGAGAAGAGGATGGAGGAATGATTGTTTTCTTTGTTCCACTCTACTCGCCTTGACGGTAGGGGGGCGGGGCGGATGAAGAAAGTCAAAGCACGGCGAGTTCCAGCAACGCGCAAATTCAAAATCCACTGCAAAGGCAGGAGCGATTAAAAGGTATTATCAAAGGTCGGTCGCGGTAGGTAGAGGTTGATAGGTATGTGCAATGAAAGAAAAAAGGTGCCAGGACAAAGTCAATTGGTGACTTATCTACCTGTTCCTACTTTTCTGACGTTGGGGGGGATTTGGACGTTTTCGGAGACGTCGGTTGGTGGATCGATGGTGAATGAACGAATGCGGCCGTTGAAGAGCGCAGCACACAGCTTTTAACGACGTTTGCGATGATGATCCAGAACACGTCGAGTTTATGAAGATGAAGAGTTCGAAGCCCAGATAATAGGTATAAATTATGGTACTGCAAAGGCTGGCAATGGCCTAGAGGTGTGGAGGAGGAGGAGAGAACTGGAGTAGGGGACGACGAGGAGAACGACAAAAGGCAAGCCAGAGGAGTAGCGCCGTCTAGATGCGCGGCATAGGCGAAGTAGTACGGGCGGGCTAGAGCTAGAGGGAAAAGACCTAAGCCGGCAGGGTTGTTGAGCGGGCCCAGGATTATTAGCACGCAGGATGGAGGTAGCACAGAATAGGATTATTGTTGGATGTTGGATGTTGGGTGCTGGATGCTGGATGCTGGATGGCTGAGAAGATAATAATAATAATGTTTTGGATTCTGTAGTAAGTACTCGCTATTAACAATTGGTGTTACTGTACGAGTTGATCTCCTATCAAAGAAGAATTCAAGTTATAATAATATAATATAATTTATAATATAAACAATCAATCAGTTAATCAATAATCAATTCATCCTTATCCATCAACCAGCAGCAATCTCAGAATCTCAGAATCTCAGATTCCCTCCTCATCCTCGATTCAAAAGTGGCAGCATCATGAAACCACGCCAGATTCTCTCACTGCCAAACTTCTGGTGGGGCACGGCGGGTCTAGGCTTGCATCTGGTTGAAGCCTAGGCTGGATGCGGCCATACAGTAACCCTAGCCACACGGAGATGGTTTTTTATTCTGGAGGAACTCGAGGAAGTGATATGCAACAAGTCCAGGAATTAGTTTGCTCTGGTTTGATCTGCTATCTGTTGACTTACCTTCTCACTCTACGTCTATGATTTAATTAATCCCTCTCTCTTTCACCATCTATTCCCCCTTCTCCGTCCTCCGTCTCCTTATCCTTCTCCTTCTCCTTCTCCTTCTCCTTCCCCTTCTCACTCATGTACGGTACAGCCTCCTGTCTCCAGTCTAGCATGGGCCCTTGTCCCTCAATCAGCCTTGGCACCCTTTGGCCGGCCATGACGGCCTGGAGCAAAAAATCCATTCACCATGCCATGCCGTGTTGGGGGTGAGAGCTTCTCTGTTTGGATTACTTTCTTGCGCTACCAGCGAAAAGTTGGCGTAGAAATGGCATTGGACTCTTGGAGATCCGAACTTGCAGGGAACAAACGCCCGGGGTCAGCCACACCTTCTGCACGAACCCACCATGACACAGGACAGGGTTGCGCAAGAGTTGAACGGTCCAAACCAAGGATGCGATACCGCCATGGATGGATGACTCGGCATCGTCAATTAAAATGCATCTCACGCCAATGCTACTGCAGTGCAGACACGGCGACGCGGCTACTGGTTGATAAGCCCTGAGAAGGCAAAATATATTTCTCTCATGCATGCATCAGATTGCACACTTCTACTCCGTACTGTACCCCCTCCTGCACGCCCGCAGAGCCTTCAATTTCTGTTGATTGTTGATATGAAAAGAGCCAAGTCGTCAAGCTAACATCAAGTACGGGGTACATATCTTTACTCCTCCAACATGTACCGGCGTATATCTATCTGTACGTCGCTCCTGTCTCAGTGTCAAGATATTCCACGTTTAGAAATATTGTCCATTTTGATACACTGTTGAGGCCGATCCTTTCTAGTTGAGGGTGGCGAGAATAAGACGACGACGACCTGCCCTCCTATATCGGATCGCGAGCATTAATAATATCGCCTACAAGTATCCTTTGAACCTTCTCTTAGGCATCAAGTGATGTACTGGTACTCAATTCCAGTTGATAAGGATATCACATCATTGGAAAGGCTGTGGTGCAACTCCTTACTATCACTAAGCACCGCATCAAATGGATACGGCAAGAGTAAACAGGAGCTGAGCTCCTATACTGTACACCGTTGGATCGACAAAACTTGAAGCTATTCAAAGTCCCATCTCCCCTCCATGGAGTTTCTGCTCCGCCAAACCACGGGATCGTCAGGTCACCTCACGGCTTCGGTCGGTACGTTCGGAAAGAAAGGTGCCACCATCATGAGGTACGCAGCCATTAAACCTACGATTGGCTTACGAATGAGGGGGATCGACCTCGAAAAAGGTGGCATGTCAGATACAAAACTGGTATAGTTGCAGAAAAGCGTCTGCAGGTGCCACACTCATACTTTATCTGACCGCCTGCTCTGCCCTGCCCTGCCTACTCGTACAAACGGCACAAACTACTATATTCTTTCTCAAAAAAGACACATTTGACTGATACCAATGAGAGGCGCGCGGCACCACACGCCAAGTCTGCTACACTACCTAGAGTAAGGTAGGATGCAATTACTTTAATCGTGCATACGCGCAACCTGTCGCTCTTCTTCCTGCGCCCATCCAGCGGCCAGGACATAGGGGTGCAGGCATTGATATTAGACGGGCACTTTGCCCTTCCAGTTACTCCGTATATCTGAGAATCGATGCAGAGACTTACATCATCTGAAAAAACGCCATTGATGGGAAAACACTCGCGGTAATCTTAATAATCACCATCAATCACAACCACGATCCTTCCAGAATGCGGTACAAACGGTACAGCATTCCCAGCAATATCCGTCTTTCCCATGTCTCACTCACACTCTCACTCTCACTCCCAATTCGCGCTCTACTGCCTCAATTGTCCTGCAGGCTTATCAAGAATCGTCGTCATGGGCGCTATTCACATACCATTAGGTACGTTACTTCTGCATCCGGTCATGTTCATGCCCCACCCCCACCTACGAAAACCCACCCCACTTCCCAAATCCAACCAAAGGCAAAACCAAAAAAAAAACATCGTGAAGTTGCACAGTAAAGTTGACTTTGCCATCCACCAAATTAACAAGATCGATCATGTCCATGTACCTAAGTATACTGATCCACTCCACTCCACTCCTCCACTCCTCCACCATTCCACCATCCCACCACTCCACTCCACTCACCGGAATCCCTCCCTTCTTACCGCAAATCACGCGATATATTTAATTACGCGTAAAGAAAAAAATAAAATACCAAGGCATGAGCACAGGACAGGGTTCCTCCATCTAACTACCTTGAGCCTCATCTATATTTACTCATTTATTCGTGAACCACAAATAACAGATGAAGCCACAATGACTTCATGGCGCCTTGGTACTTTAATTCTGCTACTTGAACTCGTGTACTCGGCAAAGCGTCAGAAAGCACGAAAGCACGGTTCGGTTCTCTTATGAAGCTCACCACCGGAACCGGATCCTCGCGAGTGGAATTTATCGCGAACTTCGATCTCGATGCGTATGCACGCGCGCACGCTCAGTTGCTGCATTTCCTCTGCATACAAAACAGTAAGGTAAATTACAATACAGATAAGATAAGATATGCGACATGCAACACCGCACCGTCTCATCTTCCTCACCTCACATAATTTCACCACCTCTGTATAATAATTAACAAAACACACCTCCACTTCCACCTCCATCTCCCTCAGACACCAAACCACTCCAAATCCAAATCCAAATCTCCATCCCTACCTCCAACATCCTTCAACAAAGCGGTGAACCAACCAAACCAAACTAACCAATCCAATCCCACCAACAAGGGTCCATACAGTAAACGAACCGCCGCTTGCGTGCTTACTTGCCTCGCCCCGTGCTCCCCGCCAGCCACCCGGCGATCCGTGCACAAATCGTTTACAGTAAAAACATCTTAAAAAATCCGCCCGCCCTGGCGCTTCCGGACAAAAAAATCCTAAATGCGTAATCCGAGTACGCGAGGTTTCAAAACCCTCACTTCACCGAGCACTGAGCCCTGATTTTTCGCTTTGATTCGTTGATACGAGACTCCGTAAATCTTAAGGCGGAAACGCAACGCCTGCGCCACGGTTCGTAATCAGTAATCATTGATTGCCTTGGCGGACTTTGGGAGGATGATTGTGGTGCGATTCTACTTCTGCATGGTCTGTATAAAATACTGTGTGGGATAAACCTTTCGCTTGTTTGTTTGTTTGTTTGTTTGGTTTATTATGTGGCGCTTGTTTCTGAGTATGGTACCTAGGTATGGTATGGTATGGTGGTATGGTATAGGACGAGTAGAGTAGATGGAAAACTTTTCTTGCTAGACGGGGTAGTGGTTGCTCGCTAGCTAGACGGATAGTTCCAGTGCCGGCAAGCAAGTCTCATTCTCCTCGCTGGAGAGCTGGAGAGGACGGGAGGTGGAGGTGTCTCCGCCACGCGCGAGGAGAAGTTTTCTTCTCCACGAAAAAAACTTCTCCACGACCTGGAGAAAGCTGAACAAAAAAACTCTATCATGAATAACTCTCGCAATAACAACATCCCATTAATTGGCATCAACTCAAGCGAGGTAGAGAGGTGGGGGGTACAGAAGAGTGGAGGCAGAGAGAGCGCGAGCGAAAAAGACGACTCTCGCACCCATTCCAAACATCCTCACGATGCTTTCATGCAAGCGCCACATTTCCATCGTACAGTGTTATGTACAGTACTCCTATAAACAACCTTCTCACAGACATGGCACGGCACCATCATCAGGATTCCCATTCGTTCACCACTCGCGCATCTTCTCCTCCATCCATACCTAGTCTATGTCTAGATCGGGCGCTTAACCAACTATAAGTATTAGCAGGACGCCGGACGCGACAGGAGGGGTTGTCGAGCACTACTTGACTCACCCTACTTACTCTAAAGCTTACTTGGTTGTCTAGATTGTTAAGCTTCAAGATCTGGAGTTTGGGGTCTGGAGTCTGGAGAATGTTAACGAGCGCTTTTATCCGTTCTTGCCCAGCTATTATAGTATAGCGCTTCGTATATGTTATGTTATGATTCTTGCAGTTCTTTAAAGGGTGTCGTCGTGACTCATTACTAAAGGTCTAGAAGTTGTATCGAGTATTTCAAGTCATCATACATACTACAGACCAAAAAAGGGGGCAGTTTCGTTTCCCCACAGTCCTACTTTTGTAATCCATGTATAGCGTTTTTGGTTCGTTTGAGTATTCAGGCGGGTTTTCCGCATCTTTAGCTGCCACGATTGGTTCTCTCTATTTTCATACGCTGGATTAAAGTTTAGTCCCCCTCGTTCGGATTCTTGCTCTTGTTTTCAATTGGTACGGGGGAAAATAATCCCTAGGGACCCTGCTCGGGGTTCGCTTTGCTACATTAGGGACGAAGTTATACTTGTCAAGCCACAGTCTCGCGCAAACTTTCCTCGTTGAGTTTACAGTATTCCTTGTCTGGAAACTGGAAACGATACGAGGTGTCGTGCCGTGGAAACGCCACCTCCACATTTCCAAGCAGACCACGCGCGACCACGTCCGTTATCTACGAAGTACCTATTATCTCTCCTCCAAGTTCCGATATAGTAATAGAGAAGATAAGACAAGAGAAGGATTAGGAATGAAAGCATATCTATCTATCTATCTACCCGGTTCTTTCCTTTTCACTCAGCGCATAAAGCCAAGCAAGTGTGGCGTGGTGGGTTCTAACTTCCAAACGAACATCACTCTCACACCACCACGAAACCAAGGGATCCGGCTCGGAGTCCTGCAAGGCCGGGCGTGAACCACACTCTCGGATTGTGAACGCGAAGGACCCGATATCCCGAGATGACGCGTTTCTAACAGCTTTCATGTTCAGAGAACGGGGATAGGCAACGCAAGCAAACGGGATGTTCGGAAAGGCAGGCAAAGGGCGTAAGTATCATACCACACGACATCGCCACTCCCTCACGAGACTCCATCCCATCCCATCCCATCCCATCACATCCCACATTCTCACGCACCTCGCTCAATATCCGCGCCGTGGTACAAAGTAGGTACTTACAAAGAAGCTCACAAGATCGACATCGCATATCAAGGTACGCGAAGTCGCGCTACCTCTACTTACCTATCCCAAGAATAATCTCCTATCCCGCTTCCTTTCCCAAATACCAATATAAACTTTACGCTTGTCCTAAAACCTGTATCCTTATTCTCGCTTCAACGGGCTGGAGAGAAGCGCAGCGCATACAGTATAAGGTTTCCCCGCACCTGCTATCCCGTACGAATCACTCACTCACTGGCTCGCAAGCATTCGCCATCCCAGCTACTGTACTGTACTATAGCAGCCGGCTAATGTTCCGCCAACCTAATAACGCGGGGATGGATGGGAAAGGTGTTTTACTAATGCGCTAAATGATTATTGTAGGGACGGTAGGGGAAGAAGGTTTGGCTTGTACGGTAGTGTGGGACTGGACTGGACTGGGGTTTGAGAAATTCTACGCGGGGGGTAAGGAGGCGAGGACGAGCGTGGGGTTGATTTGATTTGATTTGATAGGATGGATGATTGAATTGAATTGGATTTGAATGGATGCCCTTCTATTGGAGTAAGTAGACGCCGCTATGTTGTATGAATCTAGGGAGGAGGGGGAAAGGCAAGGGAGGGGAGGCAAGGCAGGACCTCTATTTCCAGAAAAATACGGAGTATACTTGCTATGGACTTTGTGTCACCTACTGTAAGGGCACGGTCTCGGGCACTATGCATGCTTACTTACTCACTCCGTATTCAACGAATTAACCGCTGGCTGTCTACCTACAGTACGATAAATAGATGAGGGCCTAGAGCTTTATTCCAATACAGTGCAGTGCAGCAGAACCAATACTTCGTAAACTCCCGTCCGTAATATATCTAAACTTTATATATCTCCTGCATGAGCCTAATTTACACGAGTAAATGCAATCAATCCTATTATAACTTTCTTTCCTCTACAAAGTAAAACATTCCTTGCTTCATTCACATCCTTAGTTCTCTACGAAAGGAAAAAGACAATAGAGAGAGAAGAACAGAGAGCGGTGAGCGAGCTCTACCGACATCGCAACGCCATTTCTACCGCATTGAGATTGCCTCTCCCTATCTATGAATCAGCCCAAGGACCCTGGAAAATCGGACTTTTCTCTCCTAAACCTTATTTAACGATGTTCCTAAAATATGGAGTATTATTCGACTACTACAACTCGTACTACGGAGTAAAAACTCTATCCATGCAATGCGGCCGGCACACGCAACCCTAATCAACTACGAGTAACCCCTTCCGTGCAATTGCTCCCTCGACGGGGTAACTCCCCGCCACTACTAAAGAAAAAGAATTGTTGGGAGGTACAGTACGCCACCATCACCATGCCACCACTGCGTTCAAGTTGGGTGGTTTTCTCTTCAGCTATATATAGTATTAAATTATAATATGGAGTTTGGAGTTTGGAGTTTGGAGTTTGGAGTTTGAAATTTGAAATTTGCTGCTGACTGATGTATGCATGTACTGTAAGTGTATGTGTATATGGCAGAGAAATGAAAAACAACCCTGGATATTATATGTATGCATGCACACATGTACATATAGTTATTCAGCGAATATATATACCCCTGCCTCCTTATTACTCCTTACTTTACGAGGCCGGTGCAGTGCGGTGCGGTGCGGTGCGGTTTGCTTCGGGTAGAGGTTTCCTTCGCCGTGGGTAGGCAGGGCAGGGCAGGGCAGGGGAGGGGGATGGGGATGGGTAAATGTTATGATTGTTCTCTATGAAGGAGTAAAAGTGGTTACGGATACATGTATTAACGGCTACATCTCTCCGTTCTGTACCAAGTACTTGGAATAACGTGGGGTTGGAGGTTTGCATGTGAAAGGAAGCAGGTTTTGACAGGGATGCCGTGTTTTGGTATTTGCGCGTTATGCTATTGGAAAGAAAGGGGTGTATAGGCGAAAATGTGGGGAAATAAACTCTTCCCCACAGTCGGTTTCAAAATGGATATCGGGAGTGTAGCGGCGCTGGCTTGCTGTGAGAAACACAGCTTCCCCGCATTCTTGGTTGTGGAGAATTTCATGCAGTGAGCACGATGCAGTCAAAACGCGAACGCTAACATCTTCTCAACAGCCAAGCTAACATCCTAGCCAGGAGAAAGGGGAAATATACATAAGCACAAGCACACAATGGGGAATACAGTAGGTGAGCAGAAGAGCCATCATGTGGCCTACACGTGCAACCGTTCTCTGCCGTGAAACGCAGCCTCTCCTTTCCATCGTGTAACGGTGGGGTGTAACGGCCGTCAGAGGAACAAGTCTCGAGAGATCCAACGCCGTGGCGAGCGTGGAAGTCGACGTGGTACCGATTGGGTTGTACGCAGTGTGTAAGTCGTCCTACATGATAGATGGCAGATCGGCGGACAGCACATCACATCACATCACATC
Source organism: Lachnellula cervina (assembly GCA_007825325.1). Taxonomy (NCBI): domain Eukaryota; kingdom Fungi; phylum Ascomycota; class Leotiomycetes; order Helotiales; family Lachnaceae; genus Lachnellula; species Lachnellula cervina. Next base: position 41,793 of record QGMG01000135.1, on the reverse strand, counting down.
GAGGAACGAGAAGTGGGAAAATCCTTGACTCGATCGCCTTTTCGAAGCAACTTCAGGTTTCATAAGCCGATGATCCTTATAGAATACGCGATCACACACACGCTCTTCCTGTTAGGCCTGTTTGAGGTCCTTTGCAGATACAAGGAGGGGGGAACTTAATCAGACGTCTTCATCCAGATTCGTCGATCAGATATCTGGCCATCAGCCTAACATCAAGCGCTTATATTGGCACCAAACCCGATGAACACCACCAGAGGACTCAGTACCCACAAACTTATTATCCCACGCTTGTATTTGAAAGAAAGGTTTGCTTGTGGGGGGACGGGATGGAAAAGGGGCCGACTCGGGACGATCGGCTAGTCATGGACCGAGAGAGCCTTTGAGAGGTGTCATATATGATATTATGTCGGCGGTTTGGGTGTGTGGTGCAGGCAGTTCTATGGGTTCTTGAAAAGAGATACGACGTGGGATGAATATTCCAAAGGCCGAGTTGAGCCATGGGATGCCGAGTGGCACGGGGGGTAAGTGCTACCCAAGACTGTGGAATGGCACGTTACGGAAAGTGAAGAAAAAAGGGGATTTGTCTTTACTTGGTGCGATGCTGATGGCACATTCCTTTCTACGTCGCTGCTTTCACAAGAACGTAGCCCGGTTTTCGGTGCTAGTGTACTCGTAGAGTTTCCCCTGTGCTCTTGAAATCCTCTCGTCAAAGTCACATCTTCTGAAAGCACGTGTGTGTTTCTTTGTACTCCTTCATGGTGAATTGCAGCAAACTTCCTAATTAGGAAACCCAAGTGTTTTGTTGCACTTCGCGTTGTTGACGACAAAGAGTAGCTGCTATGTTTTCCCATTCACATTCACCAAGCCGCCGGGCCGGGCTGAGGGTATGGTAGTGGGTATATATAATTGAATAAACATATTTCAAAACACATCCAACGTGTAATGGTGTACTGGTCTAGGTTTCTGCAAGAATTAATCGTCGAACATGTTCGAGGGTGTCCTAGTCTTAATTTTTTTTTTTAATGTATGCCATCTCTCATACAGAGAGCTTTAGTATTGATTTCATTTTTATGATATAAGTTTAAGCGCAATGCGGGCTCAGTCTCCGCGTGTGTTTCATGACATTAGACTTTCTGCCATTTTTATTTATTTCTATCAAGTCGAAATTCAATGCTTGCAGCACATTGTCTTTTTTTTTTCTGAAAGTGAAGAGGGGAGGGAGGTCAAAACCTCGAGATCCCCACATCGCTTATTAGCGAGGAGCCCCTTTATCCTTGCTGCAATGCTTCAGGGCCGTCATCCTGGTGATCCTTTGGGGCTCAGCCTGCACTTATGCAGAGATCTTTAGAGCAAACATTAGAACATGTCATTGTCTGATCTGTTAAATCCAAGAGTTCTCTTCGCACGGCACGCGGGCTTTTATATGCGCTGTCGTTGTTATGATTCAGCCGCATGCTACACTTGATGTTTACACAGATACCCAGATCTACCACCCCCAAGACCCCATGTTTACTGAAAACAATACTTTCACCTTCAAGTCCATTGCAAGAAACGCGCTTCATATATCCAAGTTCCCATACTCCAATTCTTGTTCTCAGCAATTACCTATCCAGCACTTTTATTATCTACCATGAAGTAGCGCACTAGGGGGGAAGCAGAAACCGACATCTCACGCAAAAACGGTGTCGCTATACAGTCCAGACTTTGCCATGACAGAGTACACCTACCTGCATCTATTTTTTATTTTGTCAAGAGCTTTGTGCTCGTGGTTGTATTCTCCCACGACGATTTTAGTGAATTTCAGTACTACGCAACTAAAGATAACTATTTGTGAATTCTTAGCCTAAGGTAATTGTTCGTCCCTGTCATGTCAATATCTTTGCACAAAGGGCCCCCTACTTTTAGCTATACTTCCACCCAATATCCGAAGCCTTTATTAGAAATTGTATAGTTTAACTAATCTATCTCATCAGTTCTGCAGGGCTGGCTGCTCAATGCAAACACCACTTTCCAAAGCAGTTCTGTAATCCACCCATATCATCACCTGGTCACGGCCGAAGGCGCATAGAACGACTATATAAACGGTCCTAGGCATAAGCATCGCATCGTTTTACCAAGTTCGAACCTTTGAAGTCCTTCTATGCAGCGAGCTCGAGGATACAGCCAACATCTGTCTAATTCTTGAACCGTTGATATTATGGCAGCTGTACTTTGAGCGCCACAGCTCTATCTCACTATTACCGTATAAATTGGGATAGTGCCCCAGCCCGCACTATACCTAGCCCGCCTCCCCCTTTGATATTACCCTATTACCTGTATAGCGCTAGTATTATAAGCCCAGGACTTATATTACCCTACGGTGTAAAGCTTCTTATGCCGGATAGACAAAGGCGGCATAGTTGACTTTTAATGTCCCACGCGGCCTGGCACATTATTTACAGTGCACTGCTTAGAGCCCCAGGGGCACTATCCCCATTTATACGGTAGCTCTTTCTTTACAATATACTATTCGCAAGGTAGCCCTCCCTAATCAAGATTATACAATCTCTACATTATCTATAGATCAAAACCGTAGGCAGGAGAACAGGGTTTGCAGATGCCGTCGGACCCTCAGTTAAGCCTCTCACCCCGCGTGGAACATTCACGTCCACCACGCCGCGGAGTTTAGCATTGCCCGGTAGCTGTCGGCAGAAGCGCTAGACATGTAGTATGAATGCATGAAAGCAACGTAGAAGGAATGTAGTAGAGTTCCAGGGATTGCTTTGGGTGTTACCGGCGCTGCAAGCTTGGTCACTACCTGCATCGTCGTCTATTGCTTTGATGTTGTGGCAAACGCAAGAGATATCAATGAGTGTGGGATGCTTCGCACTATGTGAACCCAACCGTGCAAAGATAACTGTAGTCTGTACAGGGAAAGCTGATGTGTTATGCAAAGCCGTCTCTGCTCTGGATCTGATTTGTGCGCTGAGGCGAGTTGGTTGGCTTGGCGGCGGCAAGATTCCAGTGAGTCAAAATACGAGTATTGATCGAGCTGTTATCATAGTGGGAGACAGACACTTATCAGTTCACGTAAGAACTGGCTGGTTTAGGACGACTATACAACGAGGCGTCAGTAATTTCCAGGCGTTGTTTAGCAAAACAAATCTAACACTCGGTGCAATTTGGCTGGCTTCACCCCTTAGAACAGCGCCATAACTCCTTCGCAAGGCATATACCTCTTCCGCGATTCATTTGAGACGCATTAGTGTGTCGGGTGCAGAGAGAGGAAGCTACTCGTTGGGCCATACACGATGCTATCAAGTTCAAGGTTACGAAAAAGAGGTTAAGAGATATTGCTGATGCTCTCGAGAGCACGACTAGCTCTCTAGGCCGGCTAATATTACAGGAAGTGCTGTTGCAAGGGAAATCGAGGGTATATCAAATGTTCAGAGCCTCGGATTCCACCGAGACATGATGCATAGCGAAAATAGAATCATGTGCAACGGAAACTACGTCTCTGAAGTAGCAAACTAGCATCGATGTTCTGTCTTTGGAAATCCCCAGTTGATCGGATCCTCAAGCTCTACCTCTCATGCCATGTTCAGCTAAAAACCGGAGGGAATTACTACCAAAGCTCATACAATACCACCCAGCAGCGCCTTAAGATGGCAAGATCAGACCTCACGGCACGTTGCCACAGTCTAGCAGCTTGCTAGAACGATCATCTTCCAGCTGTAACGCAATAACGACACTTCGTCAGTTCTTAATGAGAGTCGCGCAACCACTACTACTTCAGACTGGAGTTGAAATATATTGAGCAAACGTGCTAGAACACCTTGGGGACAAAAAGTCTTTTTTAAATGTCAAATAAACGAAAGAATCAGCAGTCTTGACTAGTAGCAATCATGGCAGTAAGTGACATCACCTATCCCACTTGGAAGAAGATATCTGACTTCCACTGTCATCCAATCCCACCGATGATGATTATATAAATCACAACACTGCTCGTTATACCAGCCTAGCAACTTGAAAAGCCCAATAGAATGTCTGCCGTCTACACCTTGTAGTTAATGCTCAAGCATTACTGTCTTCCACGGATGAGCGTTATCGATATATATGATCGTCCACGCAAGACGAATCAAGAGATCGGTAGCGCAACTAGAGGAACCGAAAGGAAGGATATAAGTTTCCAGTACGAGGGCTTTGCATGTCAATAGAATCGCGTGTTGTGGAATGATGAGATGTGGAAGAAGACCGAGGTGGCTGATGTGTTATGAGAAAGAGATGGAAGAAAGTAGATTTGGAAAGGGGGATAGAGGCAACTTTCTCAAGAAAAATAGAGCAATCCTTTCTAGTACCTTTATAATATTATAGTGATTTTGAGTTAAGATAATATATCGCGCGGCATCCTCTCTATTTAGTTAACTGCAGATCTAATAAACCTTAGAGAATACTTTTCTATTATCCTTTGCCGCTATTCTACTAAAGAGTATAAAGCTTACTCTTTCTACTTAAATAGTAGCATATTTAGAAAAGTCGCTATATAGATTAACTAAGTTATAAAGTATTAGTCTATACTAATAATATCTTATTAATAATTAGATATATAGATCCACACCTGCGGATCGTAGCCCCATCACTTTAGTAATAGAAACCCCTTTATCCTTCGACTATAATGAGAATCTTTTCGACGACCTAGTTGTTACTCGCTGCAGGTATGCGCCGTTTGTTTGCAGCAGTTTGTTAGCCGTTAGTCATATAGGGTTGCATTGAGCATCTAAATCAGAATATACTTACAATGTTTTATGTGGTTGTGCCTAAAAGAAAATACAATCGGATAAATTAAGTTCCACAAAATAAAGTAAGTCAATTTAGCTAATCACTAGACTAGAAATCTTTCCGATTTTTTTTTAGTTGCATCGTCATCGTCGCTGCTAAAATAGTAGTAGCCCAAGCTACACTGAAACTTGAATTTATTTTGCTTTACAACTACGTATAACCAAACCACAACATACACATTATACTCCAACTACATATAACGATGTCTGCCTCTTCTCGCCTTTCGATCCCATCTCCCCCCCCTCTTGTAATTCGAAAACGCTCGCGAGCAGCGACAAAAACCCTCCTTGGCCACGAATACCCCGAAACCTTTGATGGAATCGTGGAATGTCCTAAGCCCGGAAAGGACACACATGACTACGATGCCGATAGGATCAGAAAGGGATTATTATATGCGGAAATCAGTATACAAAGCACTACTCGTTGTTTTTCACCGTTGGGTCTACAAGCCGTACGATTCTATAAAGAGACTTGTGCTAGATGGCTTAGTCTGGATGCAGAGGACCCCGAGGACCATACAGATGGAGAGAGAGCGGATATAATAGATATCCAGGAAGAGCTTGTAGCTCAAATTCGTAGCTACGAGCAATCGGTGCAGTATGTCAAAGCTTTAGCGTCTACCAAGACGGAAAGCGCCGATGAGCTCCAGGAGGCTTTACTACGCCTACAGAAATTCGCGTTTTATGCCAGATATGGAGACATACTTGGCGATATCTGCACCAGGATGAAAGCTGACGCAACCAAGAGAGAGGTTTCGGGTTGGAAGACTTTGGTCAATAAATACTGGACCGATATTGATGCTACCCTTGAAAAAGAGAAGGAAGCATACGAGAAGGTTTTGACAGGTGGAAATACGCACACAGAGTGTCCCACTCATATGGCAATATCCCAAGCATGTGAAGGAATAGGCTTCCAGCTGAAGGAAATGTTGGAATGTATCCACCAATATGCAGTCCGGAATAGCCTCTTCCACACAGACATTATAGGCATGGTTAAGAAGGGGCACTACTCCCTTTTGATAACCGTGTTGTATAAAGATCTTTGCGATATTCCAAAGACCATTGGCGGTTCAGAAAACATGTCGGGGGCGATCTTAACGTCTTTACTCAGGACGTTAATTGAGCAATGGTTTTCCTTCGATAAAGAAGACCTTGACAATCCAATGGCATGGGGCCCCTCTCAGAATCTTATCGAATATCGGAAGAAATTGAAGACTAGCGGTTCTGATGACATTAAATTCAACAAGGCAATTATCAAGTCCATTATTGCTGGGATGGCAAAGAGACAAGAGGCTGAGAAGGCGAAGGAGCTTATTGAAGGAACGGAGGTTAATTTGTACCTGGACAAGTTCAGACCGGTGAGAAGAGTGAGGTCAGAGAACCTTGAAGCCATGAAAGAGGCAGTGAAACGCAGAACTACCATGTGGAATAAAATGGAGGGGTGGGCAATAGGTATTCGCTCTATCTCTGCGGATTACATCTAAGAGTTTGGGGCAATTCTACCACCAGAAGAGATTGTTGAGGACGACACCCCTGATAACTTGTAAAGATCAGACTAGGCGTTGAAGAGGGGCAACATCAAAACACGAGCAATAGATGGCCAACATGATGGCGTTGACAAACATCGGTCTCTGTTTTTGGCAGCTGGATCTTGTGCAGCTTCAAGGAATAAATGTTTTGTAATCTTGAGGCTTTCCTAGAAAGAGAGACGCGGGACCGGCCGGCTGCTTGAAATCGAGGCGAAATAGATTGAGTGGAAGTGGAAGTTCGCTGGGAAAGGCAAGAAAGATGACAATGGGATTAACGAGGAACACGTTCCCAATTCCTCATTCCTGTTTTCAGCAGGTGCAAACTTGGTCGGGATGTTTGCCAGCAACGTTTTGCGACCTGACAGAGTATATTTTGAAATCGCCTTGAGGTAATACACTGAAAACTGCTCGATTTTATCTTTGCGGTGCCAGCAATTTTCGTATCCCAATCCGGAATACGAATGAAGTTTAAAATTTGAATACGAAAAGTTCACCAAGACATGGAAAGAATTTCTGGACAGCGCACTGCTCGGGCGGGACCGGCGAAGGAAAGAGCGGCCCCACGAGGAATTTGCGGGGTGGAAGGCGCGGGAGGAACGCAGGCGCAGGATACCGTGTTTAAAAGCGGAGTGGGGAGTGCATCCATTTGGGATTCTGAAAATAGAATAGAATGTCATTTTGCTGGTAGAAACTCGTGGAGTCCTTTCCCTTGCGGTAATTAATTCTCCCAGGAGAAGTCTTGTGAAAGCTTAGCCACGCAGGTAGATCTTTTGCGAAGTCCTATTGATTACCAATTCAGCAGCGATTAAGATTCAAATTCAAAAGAATGTTATTTTCAGCCTCGTGAGCCCTGCATCTAGTTATGCATGCATGCACGATGGAAGTGTGGATGTGAAACATGGATCAAGCTTCAGCCTCTCCCTTTGTGGGTCAACGGCGTGCCACAGCTTTAAGTTGCCAAGAGAGCTTGTACAGCACATCACCAGATGTTAAGACGACAAGACTGTCAAGGCTTCATAACGGCTTGGTATTGAGGCCACTAATACCCCCCACGGAGGAAGTGGGGGTTCAAATGTCACCCTACTATTTCAGATTATTAAAGGTGTAGTATCAACAGGAGACTTCAGATGGCTTGACTTATGCTTTTTAATTTGCCAGGCTTACAATCTGCGTTATTTTTGGTTGGCTTACAAGTATCCCTCAATTCTTCGTCGTCGTCGACAAGGAAGCTCTTTACGCCGACGCCGTAATATTTTATTATTATTGCTACCGTAGCCTGGCGGGCCATGTCCAGCTAGGCCAGCGAGGTATATTCAAGGGGTCATCTCCGTAGGGCCTAGTCAAAAGTCAAGACTTGTTAAGCATTAATCTTAAGTCGGGAGAAGTCGGATCGTCGCTGTCGCGTAATCTGAGACATTTCACGCAAGTAACTCAAATTCCACCATCGTCTGAAGCTTGGATGAGAAATCGAGGATAGATGAATAACAGTACTGTACTAATTTACTTCGTACCAGAACAAAATGGAACTCCAAATCGAATCCGAAGTAGATGTTCATTCTAGCTGCATATGCAGAGGCTTCTCCCGTGCGGTTCCTATCCAAACTCCCGTTTAGTCGGCATTTAAATGCTGCAGCTGCCCCTTTTCAGCATCCACCCCCGGGATGGATGTCCCCTGTCTAATGCGTAAGGATCCCGGTTGGACGGATCGGAACGATTCTGGCGTTTTTAGGCTCCCCGCGAGAACCTATAGGAACCCGGGCGTCAATGTCCAGCATTGAAACTCCACCGAAACGAGACATGGTGGTGTAACACTTTTCGGGGGTGTTCGATAATAAAATATGTTTCCACATAAAATATCGCAACCCGAGGGCATATTAAGTGTTCTCCCCCGAAAGCTTCTCTGGATTCTTTCTTTCTTTCTTCCATCCACATCCCCATCTCAAATGGCTTCTTACCACTACAGCACAACCCCACCTTCAGATATATCGACCCCGAGATCTTCCTCTCCGTCCTCAGTGACAAGTCGTTCCTCAAATACTACTACTACTATTAGCAAAAGAATGTCCCTTTCCCAGAGAAGGAGTTCCGGATTCAACCCAATGGCTTCTGTTGACACAACTGCTATTGAAGCTGCTATGAAAATGTCTTCTCTCGACGTTCTCAAAGGTTACTCCCAAGACAGCTTTGGCGTGATCAACCAGTACCGGGAAACAGATTATGTGCCTCAACATAAAGCTGGGGGTTATCAAGTAATCCGCGAACCCGCGTGGAACAAAGGTGGGCAGGAAGTGCTATGCCAACTGCTCAACCCAGCTAATACCTCTCCCCAGGTACATCCTTCACTCCTGACGAACGACTCTCCAAAAACCTCACTGGGTTGATACCCCATGTCCTGGAAAGTCTTGAGACTCAGTGCCTCCAAGCTATGCGAATGATTAATACCCGTGGAACAAATATCGACAAATATCTCTACCTGTTAGGATGACTGCATATTGGGGTGGTAAAAGGGATGCATTCTATGGATGCCCTCAATGGGGCCCTAATATGTGGCTAACTAGCGTAGCGCTAAGGGAAGGGAGCGCTAGGCATCACATGTAGCGCAATACACGTGATAGAATCCGGGGGTCCAAAGAAGGCGTCGGCGTCCTCATCGACTCTAGCCACTTTAATAGTGAGCTAGCATAGCCCAAAAATGCAATATCCATTAATCCTACTATTGCTAATGCAATATAGGCCTCGCTTTTTAACAAAAGAAAAAACATATAACGCTGCTAAGCGACTAAAACATTATCCAAGCAACCTAAATATCGTCTAAGCAATTAAAACAAGCAAGACAATGCGGCTAAAGATTAAATCAGCTAATTAGAGCGCAATGATCAAGGCTGCAATTAATAAGAAACTAATAAGGGACTATTCCTTAGGTTATCTAGAATTGTTTATACAATAAAATATATATAGTAAAACGTTTTAGCGTACTGCTTTATAGTCCTAAATTAGCTTATTGCATTCTAACTACTTTGCATTAATCTATATATTAGCTTCTAGACTATAGCCGTCCTATCTAATAAGGTACTGCATTATAAACCCCTTGCCCTTCTTGCTAATGCGTTTATTAAGAAGTTTATTAATGCTCTAGAGGTCTTTAGATACGCTAATCGCAGGAGGTTTGTCTAGAAACGGATATTTATAGGGATTAGCATTAGGTAGTAAAGTCGGTTCAAGATGCGTAATAGAGAAAACGTTATAAATGTAGTAGTAGTTAGGAAGCTCTAATTAATATGCAAGTTGTCCGATTTGTTTAGTGACTCGAAAGGGTCTAGCATATTATTATCCTAGCTTCTTATTCTTAATGGCAGGAAGGTTATAACCCTTATAAAGCCGCAATAAGGCCTAATTGCTAACCTTTAAAAACATTACTATATGCTGCTAATTGTAGGCTGCTTTATTGCGCAATCTAATAATATTAAGGGCGTCCTAGACCTTAATACAAGCTTGCAGGAGATTAATTTCAGGCGCCTTATTTGCTAGATTTGGCGTGAAGTTAGGGGTAAAGCTATAGACAATTTCGTTTAGCGTCTTCCCTATAGGACTAATCAAGTTATTAAATTTAGCTTAAATATAAGAGAGCATTTAAGGCTATTCCTTAATATCCTTAAGGGTAGCAAAGAAGTATTGCATTATAAGCTCGACCTGCTAATTTGTTCTCTCACTAGCTCTATCTGTTTAAGGGTGGTAAGCTGTGCTATAAAAGAGGCTAATGCCTAAACAGGTGAAGAGCTAAGTCCAAAGAGCAGAGAGAAACTTAGGATTGCAGTCTAATATAATAATTTTTGGTATACTCTAATCTGCAATCCAAAGACGCTTAATAAGAGCATTAGCCTATTATTGTACTAACTAAACCTTTATACTAGGGATTAGAGTGACGCGTTTAGAAAATTTGCAAGTGGTGCTTATAACCGCATTAAAACCCTTATAGGAAGTGGGCAAGGCTAGAATAAAATTAATAGTAATAGTATAAAAAGGCGCTAGAGGTGACAAAATCGGCTATAGGCTCCTATATAGCAAATAATGTCTCGTCCCTATAATTTTACAATTAGGATAGGTGCAAATAAATTTTCTAATATAACAAGGAAGCTTATTAATATACTAGGAAGCTCTAGCGCAGTTGTAAGTGCGCGTAAAACTATAATGCGATTTTAGGGTATACTTTATATAAAGAATAGTAGCGACTATATTCTCTAGAATATAGAGGCGCGAATAATCGCCTATATGCTAAATGAGGCTATTATTAAGCTTGAATTTTAGCTCTATCTTATTCTCACTAAGGGCATTGTTTTCCTAAAGCTAATAGCAAATCTTATTCCAAGTATTATTAGCTTTATATCTATTAATAATACACTATCTAAAGTTGTTGCTTAAATCGCAAAGCATAGTAGTAAAATTATAACTATTAAGGTGATTAAAATTAAGCTTTGCTATTATTATAGGTGTCCCTAATCGAGCTGCTAAAAGCCTCGAAAGAGTATTAGGGATAATGTGATTAATGCTAGGCTTATAAGTGATCTCTAGATTAAAAGACTAGAGGTAATTGCTAGCGCAGATAAGCAGCAAATTAGATTAGTCTATACTAGTTGTCTCTATCGATTTTTGCTTAATAATAGCTATAATTGCGCTGTGATCAGTAAAAACCTAAGTAGCATTATATAACGATTCAACTATATAATAGATCTTGCAAATCGCCTAATAAATGCCTGCTGTCTCTAATTCTATAGGCTAATACTTCTCTTCCGCTATTAATAGTAAGCGACTAAGGAAAAGAATAGGCTGGATATTAGCCTTCCTAGAGTATTTGCTTGTAGGCAGGTTAATGCCTTCTCTTATATAGTAAACTATTACCCCTATACCGAATTCTTTTAACGAATTAATATTAATATAGAGGGTCCTTATAGGATTGTAATGCGCGAGGTATATTAGCATAGAGAGGGCTTCTTAAAGTTCCTAAAAGGAGACTAGCTTAGCCTCTATAGGGTTAATAATCTTCTTAGAGCTTAAATACTACTTCTAAGAATGTCTCTTAATAGGCGCATTGCAAAGGAGGTTAGTCTTAAGCTTCTAAAGAGGTTCTGCTAGTATAGCATAAAATGCAATGTATTAATAAAGCTATCTAGTGAGGCTAAGGTAATATTTAAGGGCCTATAATGTAGTAGGGAATTCGAGGCTTGCAATAGCTTCCAATTTGTTAGTAGTTGTAATAAGGCCTAAACTATTAATATATTGCCCTAAAAGCTATACTAAGGGATATCTAATAAACACCTTAGTAGGTTTAATTAAGATGCGCATCTTGTAGAAGATAGCTAAAACCTGCTCTAGATATTAGATATGCTCTTTAATAGTGTTAGAAAAAATCATAACATTATTAATATAGGCATATAAGAAGGCTTAATACAGACGAAGAATGCAATTAATTTAATACTAAATATAAGCTACTAAGTTCTTAAAACCTATAATAGCAACATTGAAATGTTCCTAGCTATAATGCATAATAATAGTAAGCTTATAATGTTCCTCTAGCGCAACCTGCTATTAGTAGAAGAAACTAGCGTAATCTAAAACTATAATAAATTTTGCTCTATAAACTGCGCCAATAATATCTAACTAAAGAGGAATAGAATAGATATTAGGAAGCACTATTTAGTTAAGACTGCAAAGGTTAATAACGACTTGTCTAATGCGGTTGCCTTATAGTTCTATCTTAAAGATAATAAAAACAGAAAAAGAGAAAGGGGTCTAAATATTTAACTATAACATCCAACCCTTACTATAAAGGTTATTAAATGTCTTATCAATTAAGGCCTTAGCGTCATTTCCTATTAGATAGACCTTTGCTCCTTTTACTAGAAGTCGTTATTTCTAATTAGAGCATAGGGGGACCTTTATATACTCCTCAGGAGGGATATCTATAAAAGTTCCTGTGTTAGCAAAAACATTAAGATATTAAGTAATAACATTAACAATTAACTAAACATTATCCAAGTTCTCCTCGCTAAAGATCTTAATACTATTATCTAATATAACTTCTATAGAAGTGATTAGAATAGTAGTTATTATAGGAGAGGCATTGAATTGCAATGTAATATTAGCGAAAGGGGGGTGAATCGGAGCATTTTGCGCTAGTAGCAAAATCTAAGGCGCGCTTTGCGCTACCAAATACGCATTCGAGTCTATAAAAGACATTGAAACAGCGCAATTTAGAGCTGATTAACTAATCAGAGCTGTTCCTATAACTGCTAGCATGCATTTAAACTATTCTCGGGCTTGTAAGCGCAGTGCGCATTTAGCTAAGAGGGCTAATTACATAGCTGTTTCCTCTATAACAATAAGTATAGGGTCTTTAGAAGGGGTAGCTGCTAATTCGCTCTATAATTTGCAATTAGGCGTTGCTATAAATGCTACTACTAATATAGTATACTTATTATTAATCTCAAAAATGTGTTCTAAACGCTAATTCCGCTTTAAAGTAATACTAATATTCGTCTCGTTTTTAATAATAATATGCTGCGTATTGCTATTAACTATATAGGAGAACAAAGAGATGTGATCTATTTGCTCTAGTTAAAAGAAGAAGTCTCGAGCGACCTCTAGAAGAGCTATAATAGGGATATAAGCTATAGAATAGGGGGGAATAGTTATTAATTTAAGGATATGAACTAGACAAGCCTATTACAAGGTTCCTTATCAAGGGATAACAATGATAAGAACATTAATTGCTAGATAAATCGATCCAAAATTGAGATGTGAGCCCTTAAGATTAAGTGTAACCTGCTTAGAAACTATAATATTAGTTCTAATAAGCATATTCGCATAAAGCTTATTAACTATATAAAATTTATAAGTGATCTAAGCCTCTAGGGGTGATATTAATTCGGTGCTGTACCTAGGAATATATAGCATTAGAATAATATATTTGCTAGTCTTGTGCGAATTGCCCTTAATGCCCTTAATAGAGAGCGAGGAGGCTATTATACGGATCTTAGTATCAGGTGATAGCTTTTGCAACTAATTGCAGTCGATTAATAAAGCATTATAGCCTATATCCTAGCATGTAGTATTAATAGGACCATTCTTTATAAGTCTAAGGTGGACTATAAGGTAGGTATAACCTTAATATCTAAGGCCTATCCCTAAATTGAGGGGTGGAGCTATCGAAATAACTTTAGGTAAATCCATTAATTCTAGAAGCTTTTATAAGCAATCAGGCGATTTCTCTTATGCCTTATACCTAGCTCTAGCGTTCTAAATATGCTTAAAAAGCTTAGTTCTAGACAAGAAGGAGCTATTGCAAATTGTATAAATATGCTAAACCTTAGATTTAATGCTAACTTTAGTGAAACTGGCAATTGCTATTAATCTATTAGAAGAGCCATTTCGAGGCTCGGCGACTTAAGTATAAGATAATAAGGTCTAACTAGGGTAAGGCGATACCTATAAAGGCTATTAAGATAATGGTACTTAAGAAGGTGCCTAAAATAGTGCTTAAAAAGGTGTTTTAAATGGGTAATCAGGTGACTAAAAAACTTCTTATAATAGCTATTACGTATATAATGCATTTACGTTATAAGAAGCATTGTTCTAATTGTATAATTAGTCATCCGCATAATAGCTAGCATTGTTATAAGGGTTATAAGAATTATACTAACTATTATTTGTGTAAGCTTATTACGCTATAGGCTGCTGCGGCGCTATTAATGCAAGCTAAGGTTATTGCTATAATCTAGCATTTGGACCTGTTATAGGAGAACGATTTTGCTATTGCTAATATAACTGCTAAGGGGCCTATTAAATGCGCGGCTAATACATTAGATTATTCGATAGGGGCGCATTCTATTAATAGGTCTAATTTTAAGGCTAGTAGGGAGGTCGAGCGTTTTAATAACCGCTATAACTGCATCTGCAATAGGAACTATAAGGCGCAAAACCTTAATAAGCAGGAGTATTATATTAATAACCTTAAGGTTCTAAAAACGCCTTAGTGATTGTAGTAGCAATAACTTGTTTGTTGCGAGTTGCTAGCGCAGGGTAGAGCTTAAACTAATTGTATTAACAAGCTTAATAGACATTAATAAATGCCGCCATTATTATATCCTCTAAGGGTTTAGAGATATTGCATCTAAGGTTAGAATGGATATGCTTCTAAGACTAATAAATAGTATAGAAATCGTTATTAAAACTATAGCCTTTATAAGCATTGCAAATAGCTAAGATATAGAAAGCAATGCTCTTCTTGTTCTAATAGTCCTTGATTGTATAATAAGTGGCTATTAATTGATTAGTCACTACGGAAGGGGTTAGCTTAAAACGCTTCTTGAGGTAATTAATAAAATTATACTAATTGCAAGCTTAAAGGCAACTATTACGCTAGATATTATTAAGGACATTATCCCACTAATTATAAGCGTCTCTAAGGAGAACGCTATTAATGCATTTAGAAACCTTCTTCCAATTGTGCATAGAAGTGAGGTTATTAATTCAGTTATAGAAGGAATAGACGTTACTATAGTAGCCCTTGCTATCCTTAATAATGTAGTCCTTAAGACCAAAACTTAGTGGCCAATTTGGATAAAAATATCTAATATTATTAACGCAAATCTTTTGCGTATTATTGCTATTGCCTTAGCCTAGGAGTATACGGCCTAGAATAGCCTTAAGACCTTTAGGCGTAGCTGCTAGCGCCGCTATTAGAGGTGTAGAACAAGGGGTAAATTGTTAAGGAGGCTAAGAAAGAGAACGTTAAGAAGGCGTAGCTAGAGAGGGTGAAATAGGTCTAGATGATTTATTAGAAGAGGGAAAGTCTCTCCTACCATTTATAATAATTCAATTTAGTTTAGCAGTGCTATCTTTATTATTCTTAGTTATATTAGTAATGCAATCCTTATTAGCGTTGCGCTAAATAGCTACGTCTAAGGGACCACCGTTTATAGTGATCAAATTTCTAAGAATAGACGCATCTAGCTTTATAAAATCCTTTAACTAATGCTCTAGAACTAACTTAGAGCTTCGAATATTATCGAGCTAAGCAATAGGGAAGTTCTAAGGGCTAAAATGTTAAGGAGGGAGATCCTTCCAAATGTGTTCTAAACTATTAAATTTTCGTGCTAAATTGGTATTAATAACTAATAAAACGGAATAGACGCTACTGCAGTGGAAAGAGGCTAGGCAAGCAGCTGTTTCTAAGAAATTAATATTGTAATCCGATATAAAAGGATATTAGCGATAAGTTAAGAAACAAAAAACAAATATTAAAATAAGGGGTGCTAAGGCACTAATATAAATTACTATTTGCAAAAAGCGCGGCTTGAAAAAATTAAAAAGACTTAAAAGAAGAGTATAGAAAGGCTTTAAAGCCTATAATATATATAGCAGAAGTGTAGTAGAGGTTATAGAATAGGTTTTAGTAGTTAAATCCTAAGAATAGGTAGGTGGGTAGCGATTTTGTAGTAGTGTTTTAGTGGTGGTTCTATTATGTTTTGCGTAATTCGCTCGATTTTATCGATATTGCTATAACTGTAACTAATAGTTCTAAACCTCCTAGTTCTTTGTAACCTCTTATTGTATTGAGGAACTAGAATACTAAGAGCATGGCTACTAATCTATTAGGATGACTGCATATTAGGGTGGTAAAAGGGATGCATTCTATGGATGCCCTCAATGGGGCCCTAATATGTGGCTAACTAGCGTGGCGCTAAGGGAAGGGAGCGCCAGGCATCACGTGTAGCGCAATACACGTGACACTACCTCTCTGACTTGAAAGCAAACAACACGGATCTCTTCTACCGTCTCTTGATTGACAATGTCGAACTCTTGATGCCCCTTGTCTACACCCCTACTATTGGAGATGTCTGCCTCCAATACTCGACTTTATATACTAAGCCCGAAGCTCTGTATATTTCCATCAAGAAGCGTAGATCGATCAGAACTATCTTGAGAAATTGGCCATACGCAGATCCATCAATTTGCGTAGTCACTGATGGTTCCCGAATTCTTGGACTTGGCGATCTTGGTATAAATGGAGTCGGCATTTCGGTCAGTAACTGGCATAGAACATTTGACGTGGGACAGCGTGCTGACAGACCGTAGATTGGAAAACTTGCCCTTTATACCGGTGCAGCAGGTATTCATCCCGAGCAAACACTTCCCATTGTTCTCGACTGTGGTACCGCCAATGAGGAAAACCTCCGTGATCCCCTGTATCTCGGTCTCCGACAGAAACGTGTCTCGCCAGAAGTTGCTTTAGAATTCATGGATGAGTTCATGACAGCTGTAAAGGACGTCTATCCTAATATGCTTGTCCAATTCGAAGATTTTGAGACTGAGAAGGCTTTCCAATACTTGGAGAGATACAAGCACGAGAAGATGTTCAACGATGATATTCAGGGAACTGGTGCCGTTGTATTGGCTGGGTGAGTTGCTAGACACCATGACCACTTTTGAAAGTCATTACTAACAGCTTGGATAGATATATGGGCGCCGTTAATCTCTCTGGGGTACCAATCGAAGACCAAAAGCTTGTTTTCATGGGTGCAGGTTCAGCCGGTGTTGGTGTAGCCAAGCAGGTAATGGAGTATTACACCCGCAGAGGCCTCTCCGAGCAAGCCGCGCGCGACAAATTCTACCTCGTCGACACAAAAGGCTTGGTAACACGGGACCGTGGTGACAAGCTTGCGGAGCATAAGAAGATCTTCGCCAGAAGTGACAACAAAGGCCATCAATTCAAGACTCTCGAAGAAGTCATCGAGTATGTCAAGCCAACTGCCCTCATTGGCCTGACTGCCACCTTTGGCGTCTTCACCGAATCAGTTGTTCGAGCCTTGAAGGTCTCGGTCGATGCTGGGGGTCTTAGCCGAAGACCGATTTTGTTCCCATTGAGCAACCCCCTGACAAAGGCGGAGTGTACATTTGAAGAGGCAGTCACGTGGACTGAGGGTACTGTGATCTTCGCATCAGGCTCTCCTTTTTCTCCCTTTACAATGAAGAGTGGAGACTCAATAACCACTTACTACCCTAACCAAGGAAACAACGTGTAAGTCTCTTCTGCAGAATCAAAACTAGCTCCTCATACTGACGTGCAGCTAGATATGTATTCCCCGGCATTGGACTAGGAGCCATCCTAGCCAAAGCGTCTCGTATAACAGACGCTATGATCTACACCTCGGCC
Organism: Lachnellula cervina; assembly: GCA_007825325.1. Lineage (NCBI taxonomy): Eukaryota > Fungi > Ascomycota > Leotiomycetes > Helotiales > Lachnaceae > Lachnellula > Lachnellula cervina. The sequence continues at coordinate 24,235 of QGMG01000135.1, read as the reverse complement.
GCAGCGTTATCAGGCTGCCTAAACCGAGAGGAGCTTCAGATGGGTCTCATCTACCCGAAGATCCAGCGTGTCCGAGATGCGAGCGTAATCGTCGCGCGAGAAGTCATGAAATCGGCGAGAAGAGAAGGTGTTAGCACTTTGCCAAACGAGACTTGGGTTGAGTGGGAAGAGTGGGGAGATGTAGCCTTGACCGCTTGGATTAAGAAGCAGGTCTATGACCCTAAATGGTAGGCTGCTTCTTGGCGCGGAAGTTCTTTTTCTTGGAGCGGTCACAGTTGCAAGTGCTATCGGTCGGCGTTCTTTTTCGGGCTCGGGATACAAACGTTGGATACCACTATTAGATTGTATTATATAATTAGGGTGGTGATTGGGGGTTATATAAATGTAAAGGTCATTTACGGGGATTTATCGGGGCTTTTTGAACCATTGAGTGCGCCGGTTCTTCATCGACTTCCCCCGTGCTGTTCTCGGTACTCAAGCAGGAGCATCAAACATTCGCACATACAGTACCTAGCGGTTGACAGATGCGGACCGATTGCCAAGGCTCCAGCATTTTGCTCGTTCCATCAGTCAGCACTTGGAGACTGGAGTGTTATGCTTTTCGTAACTTGAAAACTGTGGTGGTAACAGAATGATATTATAGAGAAGACCAGCAGGTAGTACATCTCGGTGTTTGTATCTTTTAACATGGTAGTTTCAGTGCAGTGCTAATCTGGGGAAACCCCGACATGATCAAAAGGGGAGAGGGGAGGAACTTCAGGCATCCACACGTGACTGAAGCAAGGATCAAATAGCGGACAACTAGCGGACTATTGTTTTCACTGCCGCCTTGCAGCACACCTCATCCAATCACAACCTGTCATAGGCTAAAACGCACGTGGGAGTGGGGCAAACCTTACCCAAGTAGGCATGGGCATGAGACCTCAAGGCAGCAAGATTCGGGACCAGTTCTGAGGTGGGATCCAGAGTAGGCATCCAGATTCTACACCCGCACCCATGTCAACGCTACCTCTATCTCTTAAGAGACATCTGTATGAATATAACATACTACCTCCACACCTTTTCTTCCATCTCTTTTTCTAGCTGTTTGTTTACAATAGAACTATCGTCATTCGTGCCCAGCAAGCATGGATTCTCTATTCAGCCTTCCGCTGCCGTTCCAGCGGCGGCTGACCAAGATGTATACCGACACAAAGAGTTCTTATGATTTCGTCAAGGAGCCCGTACAGAGTGCAGAGGACCCCGAGCTGGTGGCTCTGCACCGCAAGTTGCGCATTCAGAAGGATAGGCTGGTGTCGTGGGGTTTGGAATGGTCCGATCCCTCACAATCACCTGACATTGACGAGTCTATCAACAAGGCTGGCCTGAGTGAGCTGGTGGGCAGCGTGATGTCGACGATCAAGGAGATTTTGGCTGAGGCGGAGCCGTTGTGGCAGTCGTCGAAGAGATTATCGTCGGATGAGAAGCTTCCTCTGCCGGAAAAATCTGTGGATCGGAAACAGTCGTTGATTACTTGGGACAAGTCGAGATTTCAGGATCTGGTACGGGATTTGACAATGTCTATCGATACTCTCTATGATCTCTCAAGGACTCGGCAATCTGCGCGGAAAGGGGCGACTCCTCTGAAGGCCTCGGATTCGTCAAATTCTCTTACCAAGACTCATGCAGCAGAGGAACGCCAATTCGGGCCAACTCGAATGCAAACACCCCAACAAATTGATCCGGCTTCTCTAACTTGGCCAAGGGACATCAAAGGAATACAGACCGGTATGTTGCAGCCAGCAAAATCTCCTAGGCAAATCGTCTTTATGCGTCGGCCATCTTCCCTTCCTGATTCTCGAAAACATGGACAACAACTTCCCCTTGTCCCGGTCCTTTTGGAACATGCCCCCTATGATCCCATATACTCGATCACGGGAATCACACCCTCCATGACCAGGTTCGAGAAGTTATTTGCTGCCCTTTCTCAGTCTTACATTTCTTCTGGAAGAATCCTGTCTGGTCTGCTGCACCTCATTGGATATTTCGAAGAGGCCGAGCATTCCAGATTCTGTCTCCTATTTGCTCTTCCTACACATTTCGGACCCGTCGATATCGAAACTCCAAGGGTACCATCAATTACCATGCTATCGAATCTGCTGTTCAGTCCCTATGAGCCGAGTCTTGAGATCAAGTATAGGCTTGCATACAATATTGCCACTGCTGTCTTCGACTTACATGCTAAAGGGGTAGTGCATGGCAATGTTGTCGCTTCTAATATCTTATTCATCGAGCATCAGTCTCAATCCAATAACCAAATGGACCCGAACGAAACAAATATGCGGCAATCTTTCCTTGGATCCTATGACCTCTTTTCTGATAACGCCACAGAAACTTCGGAAGGCCCCGGATCTTCTACTTCTCTTTATAGGCATCCGTTGGATCCTCGTTCAACCAGATATACCCATCTTACCTCTGAGAGCAAATCTTTGGATCTCTACAGCTTGGCTATACTCCTTTTGGAAATCGGGCTTTGGACTTCCGTCACAGATCTCTTCCCAATGGCGTCTGCCATCCCGGAAAACACGGCCGGTGTTATGAAGCTATTATCCACTAGGTGTGGCAGCTTATATACCAAAGCTGTTCAAGCTTGTTGGCATTCCCCCGATGATGAGCTCTCTCAACGGACGAGAGCAGATGTCATGCATCAGAAGGTATTTTGGAAAGTCTCCAAGGCTCTCGACACTTGTTGCTCTATTGATGAAAGCTCGGATGAGGAAAATCAAGACAGTGATGATTCTGCTCCGATTGAGTCGACGCTAGCAAAGGCATCCCGATCTTCAACACCGCTAAGGAGAAACGTACGCGAGCAAAAGAGCCAAATACACCTTACAACAGTTCCTGCTACTCCATCAACACGACCTGCTTGGTCAGAGAAAGCTTCGTACTCAACTCCGAGTTTCCCTGATCAGATCGACTGGTCCGAGAAGCCATCGGCCAAAGCATCCAGTACGTGCATACCCCACCTCACTCTAGATATATTTCTAACGTACGTCAGCTCCAGTTCCACAATCAAAGCCTAAACCAAAACTACGAACCTACCCAGCCATCAGAATCAATCAAGAGCACCTCGACTTCTGGCACACCGGCCTAATGCCGCACATAAACCATGTCCTCCGGGGCTTCTACAGAAAATATCCCGAATCCGTAGAAATCTCCCTCGAAAGCATCGGCGAATCACCCACCACCACTAAACCCACCATCCTCGTAATCTGCACCAGCGTTCACAAGGTGCGCAGCATCCTCAAAAAGCACCTCGTCTACGACAAATCCACCTATGGTCTCAAAGTGTGCCGTGGCAAAGTCGTGCGGTCGCGGAAACAAGGCGTGAAGCGCTCCATGGCGAATGATGAGCATTCAAAGCCCGCCAATGCATCGCATCAGGAGCGGCCTACGAATGGCGCGAGTATTGGTGCTTATATCAATGAGCGCCATCTCCCGCCTGTCTCTTTTGGGGGCTTGATCGTGGTGGATGACAAGCCGTATGGTATGACGGTGCACCATATGCTCGACGACCCAGATGAAGCCGAAGACGCAGAAGAAGCAGCGAATCCAGAGACACCAATCCTGCGCTCCTCCGCACATCTCGACATGCCTGACCTCACACAATCCGAATCCTCAATCTATTCCTCCGGAGACGAAGAATTCATGTACACGCTCTCCGACTACGAAAGTGATTTCTCGTCCTCCGAGTACGATTCCTCAGACGACTATTCCCAGTTCGGCGATGACGACGAAGATGAAGAGGGGATCAAAGAGCCAGGCGATATAAGAGGCATTCCTGAAGGCTGCGGCGAAGAATACCTCATCACGCAGCCCGCCATTGACGACGTGCCAGAAGATTTCTACCCCTCCCCCGAAACCCGGGACGAAGACCACATTGACTCCTTCCAACTCGGCGAAATCTACGCTTCCTCTGGAATCCGTCGCCGTGTGGAGGATGGTATTACCCATGAAATCGATTGGGCTTTGTTCGAATTCCAACCCCACCGGTCACCGGACTCAAACATCATTCCCAATGGTAATCGCCATTGCTTGAAACGCGAAGGACAATACCCACTCTCAATTGCACCGGCGAACTCTCTAAACGACATGAATGTGCATTGTCTCGCCCGCACGTCAGGCTTACAAAGCGGACGTATCTTACCCGGTATGGTAATCGTAAAAATCTACGGGCGCCAAACACCAAGCATGAGCTACCAAGTGGCCGGCAAGCTCGGCGTACCAGGCGACAGCGGGGCGTGGATTGTGGACAACGAGTCCGGCGGCGTAGCGGGCCATGTGCTGGCGTGGAGTTCGATGAAGAGGGTGGCTTACATGTGTCCGATGGATGTTCTGGTTCGGGATATCGGCGAGACATTGCACGCGGCATCGATTTCGCTGCCTGGTGGCGAGGAGCTGCTCGGTAAAGAAGATGCGCGGACGAAGATGGTGGATTCTCGCACACTGGAGGAGCTGGAGGCCGGGTCTAGAGTCGAGATTGAGGACGAGGAGCTCAATCAGATGTTGAGGGGACTTAATCTCCCGCCTACTCCGGAACAAATCGACGCTGTCGGGCCTGAGTTTATTATCGACAATACTACGCACCACTCCGATACTCTCACCCTGAAGAGCGGGAATGATGAGAGTTTAGTCCCTATCCGCTTAGTGTCGAAATCGGAAGCTGGGAGCGGGAAAGCTAGTATTAGGAGTTTTGTGAAGAGTGCGGGGAGGGGGAGGACGGAGAGTCTTACGATGAGTGAGGAGGAGATGCCTGGTGTTGAGGTTGGGGGTGATGATGGAGGAAGGGGCTTATGACTCAGACGGGAGGGGAATGTGTGGATGATGAGATGAAACGAGAGGAAGTGAAATGAAATGAACCGAACTAGAAAATGGGATACCAGGAAGAGAGGAAAAGGAGTTCTGAGAATTAGGAATTGAGGGAGTGTGTAGTACTTATACCATATCAATTATATTGTTTATTGTTCATACAACAATTTCTTGATGATTGTATGGGGCTGAAGTGAAATACTTTTCTCTTGACAGGACAAGAAGCCACTGATTCTACTCTCAAACGCCGTCGTCAGCTCAAAAAAGCTGTGGAGGTATCAACCATTTCCCAATTCCCACATCACATTCTATTCCAAGTTAGCAGCGCACACACATGGAGGGCAAAAGAACATACCGCTCAACAGGACTCAACCCCAACAACCGCATCCCATTATTCAGCACCACCCGAGCCGCATCATACAACGCCATCCTCGCCTTCATCAACTCCTTCTCACTGCCCACAATGCGCAAATGGTCGTAGCTCGAGCTTAGCGTATGCGTCATCTTAAACAGATACGTCAGCACGGTGGTGGGCTCTAGCGTCTTGAGCGTATTTTGCAAGACGTCTGGGTACTGCGAGATGACGCGGATGAGGTTGTGGGCGTGGGGTTCGGTGAGGAGGGAGAGGTCGGCGGTTGCGATGTCTTCGGATGACAGTTGGGCGCGACGGGTGATGGAGCAGAGTCGCGCGTGTGCGTATTGGAGGTAAGGGCCCGTGTCGCCTTCGAAGGATGTCATGGCGTCCATGTTGAATTCGTAGTTGTTGATTCTGGTTCTCTTATTAGTAATATAGCCCATGGTAATGGAGTGACGAGGGGAGACTCACCGCTTTCCGCTCATGTCTTGAACCATAACACTAGATATACCAAGGATATCGGCCGTGGCAAGCGGGTTCTGAACCTGCTCGTACTTGGCTTGGTTCTTTTGCATCACCTCGTGCATCTTCTCTCCAACGTCTCGCAATATATCATCTAAGAATACCACTGTTCCTCGGCGGGTGCTCATTCCCTGGACTAGACCAAAATTGACATGCTGTACTTTTTTTGCAAGATCCTTGTAGCCCATCAGTTCAATGATCTTGAATAACTGCTTAAGATGAAGATCTTGCTGTGATGCTACCACGTAGATCAGCTGATCGAATTTGTATTTCTCCTCCCGCTGTAGCATTTCGCTAATATCTCGGGTGAGGTAAAGTGCTGTTCCATCCTTCTTTCTGATGATAGGTCGCTCAAGACTCTTCCCTGGTTTCCCTGGGACGTGTTTACTGAAGTCGATGATAACTGCGCCTTCCGACTCTTCTGAGATCTTCATTTCGGAAAGCTTAATTGCTGTCTCGTCCATCTTCTCTTGCTTCACCTGACTCTCTCCAGAATAATCATCAAAGTGGATATTAAGACGAGCATAGGTTTCCTTATATCGCTTGATGCTCATCTCCCTCCATCGAGCCCATTGGGAAATGGCCTTGGTATCATTTTCGGTCATGGCCTTGAAGTATCGACGAGCTTGCTCATCGACCCCTTCGTTTTTGAGCTCAGATGCATCCTTGCCAGCTTCTTCTAGTTTCTTGATTTCTTCTTTCTCGGCCGCTAAATCTTTACTGATCTTTACGTATATTTCGAAGAGATGGTTGATAGGATCCGCTTTCAACGCCTCCTCGTTCCCATATTTCTCAAATCCTAAAGCCAGCAATCCGTACTGTTTGCCCCAATCACCCAAGTAATTGATTCGGACAACGTCCCATCCAGCAGCTTGATAGAGATTTGACAAGAACCCGCCGATGATTGTGCTTCGAAGATGGCCGGCGTGGAAGGGTTTCGCGATATTTGGAGAAGAAAACTCGACGAGGATCTTCTTCCGTCCCTTTGACTCGTCCGTGGGGTCTTTCAAACCTAGGTATGGATTTTGTCCGAATTGCTTGTCTTGTTTGAGAATCGAAGGTATAATGATCTGAGCGAGTTTCTCGACTTTGAAGAAGAATTGAAGGAATGTGCCGGCTGTTGAGGGTTTGTGGATGAGGGGAGACTCAGGGAACTACGAAGAAATTAGCAAGGCGCTGCGTTCATTCGATGGAGCGGGTGTGAGAGACCTTTTCAAGCCATTCAGCAGCAAGCTGGTCAGGCTTCTTGCCCTTGACTCGCAAAGCAGGGATTGGAAGTACCAAGTCGCCCTTTTCGAGAGTTTGTGTCCATTGCAGAGCGGGGTAGATGACGGCTGCATCAACACCGGTAACCTCTGTCAAGATAGACGTGATATGGGCTCGATAGATATCGACTGGGTTGGCTTCTGGGTAGCAATTGGCGTATTTGGGTAAAGGAGTAGTCAGGCTCAAGGATTTGAGCTTGTCCGCCAGTGGGGACGATTCCGCCGCCATGTTGTAGGTCTGAAGAAAACGCGGGGCAGGTCCAAGTATTTTGGATCTGAATGTTTGTGGGCGTAGGCAGAGTCTTGATATTCGTGAAAGACAGGAGAAGGAAGAATTCATCAAATATTGGAGAGGGAGAGGGGGGAAACGTACAAGAGGAGCAGGAGTGGTGGGCAAACAATGAGAGAAATGCGAATGTGAGTCAAAACTTGTCGATACTCGGATTTTTGAAAATTTCAGCCTCGTCCGACACGTGACTAGTAATGTGTTGTACAGTTACAGTGCGTGCGGTGCGGTGCGGTAGCGGGGCGGGTATCCCATTTCTTGCATGCCCCACATTTAGCCGGCGCGGCGCGTAACATCTTTTGGGCGTGATCTAGAATTCGCCAATTCGCCCCCTTCTGCCTCTTCGGAACTTCCGACCCAGACGGAGATATTTCGACATAGACACAGACACCCAGACCATTGTTTGTGTTGCGGTCTTTGCATCATCATTATCAGCCCAACAGCCCAACAGCCCGACTCAACTGACATTAAGGGAATAGAACAATGCTCTCCTCAGGCGCTCTCGGACTGAAATAGATATGTATTTGGAATAAGGATACGTAAGAGCAAGCAACCAAGCAACCAAACAACCAAGTCCCATTGACTATTCATACCACGTTTCCCACCAGCAAAAGCAATACTTGAGTGAAAGTCCTGTTTTACCTTTCAACCTCACCTCCCCATCACCATACTCAACTACCCACCCCCTTCCCCAAAACTCCCTGCTGCTGGAGTTCCATTGCAAGATAAGTTATACACATCTCTAAAACCAAGAAGAAATAAACACCAAACACAATCCTAGTCACTTTCCCTAACTCGATCAACAGAAAAAAGTCAGGAGTTCCCATTTCCACGGTTTCCGGCTCTAATGCCTCAATATGAACCATGTTCGAATCGACGGATTCGAACCCTAGCCCGATCCTGACGGAATCTGCTGGCCATCGTCCCTCAAGACTCGCAGGAAGGCACGCTCACGGGAGTCTGTTCATGTTAGTCAGTCACGTCAACGGAACAGGCCAGGAACACTTACTTGGTCGAGAACGATTGGGGGCATTATTTTCAATGCTGATGGAACGTGAATCGACGTACTCACGCACCGTCACGACGCCATCGGGAGCAGCGTCACATGAATAATCCATCTGCATCAGAGTGACCCTGACACGGTACTGGCCGGGCTCGTGGATAACGAGATCCGGAAAGTAGAAATAGGCTCTGTCTCTGGCCGCGGAGCTTGATCCACTCCCACCACCTTCTGGCAGGGGGTGGGCAGAGTCGGCAACCTTGCCACTAAGCTGCTGATACAAGACCTCTCCGGAATGGTGGACGAGCGTTACGGCAGCCCAGACTTGGGAAAGCTCTTCGAAGATGTTATACTCGCTACTCAGCCGAGCAGTGAGGGGTGGGTATAGAGCCACCCCGGGTCGAGCTTGCGCCGGGGGTTGGATTGCTAAGTCGAGCATCTTACTACGGTTCGTCGGATACTCGTCTACGTGAAATCAAGTACGAATTGGCGTTCAACACTTGATTGATAGACGTATTGCTGATTTATTACCAGAGATAAATTATCTCGTGGAAATTACACCTGCTAGCATTATAGTCGGGTTAGCTTCTGCAACTACCATTCGTCTCTTCAATACCTTCACACCAACATCATGTTCCTGTATGCTACAATGAAGGGGGGGCTAGCGTACCAAACTTTAGGTGCCCTAGAAGACACTGTTTGTATAGGATCCTAACGGAACAAGTAAGACTCTGAGACTTTTGCTTGAAGCGATGGCTGATGCGTTATGGATCCAATCGCTCAGTCTTATATCTTCTATTCCCAGCGACGAGGCTGCTGGTTACATCCAGCGTCATTAGAACGCAACGTAAAAGCCATCTAGGACCCCGCATCAAAACGACAAAAAGTTCGAGACCTTTGTTTTGCCAGGCTAGATTGATGTAAGGCGTGACAGCCTTTTCAAAGCTCTTGCCATTATTGGCAGAGGGTTGAGCCTCTTCGCCGACCATCAACAACTCTTCATGTCGCTGAACGACTCATGCCTCAGATGGGCCGTCAACTGTCTCGCCCGTACAAGGGGATTTCCGAGTGGTACACCACAACAAAAAGAAAATGAAGCAATGAAAGGGGTTCCGCCTTGAATGGTATTTTTTATGCTAGTAAGTGTAGTTGATCATTTTGCGAACGGCTATTGAAGACAAGGCGGACTGTTCGAGAAGCGCGTCCCACATGCTACGCTAACGACACTTTGAATCTCTGCTTATTGCGGACCCCTAAAGAAAAGAAACAAATTTATTTGTCAAAAAGCCTCCGAATGGATCTACCGTCAGGGATGTATCGTGGCTTGTTTTAGCGGCTCCAGGAACCCGGTAACGCTGGCCGTGCACCTTGACCTCAGATGAGAGGGCATGAAACTAGATGCTAACGCATGCGCCTCTGGCCTTAGATCGATCGTTCCCGACAAAAGGGAATACTTCTTAGGCTTGCATATTTGTTTTAATCCGGTCTCCGGAAATATTCTCGAATATTGCAGGTTGCAGCCATTACGCAGTGGAAGCCTTTGTGGCACCGTCTTTTCGAGGCGTGTTCATGTTACATTTCGTTCGTCCTAGGGAATTGCCTCAGCTGGGACCAATCTCTGGTACTGTATAACAAACCACAAAAAACTCAACTTTCATTCCTGCCCACTCGCCCCATTTTCAACGGCATAGACACTGCGTGTTTTCCGTTTTCTATAGTAGCTATATCTCACTACTCATGATTCGCAGTATTTTGAGGACTTTAGTAATCAGTCAGGCAGCGAGGTTGTGGTCTATCCCCATATGGCCGAACTTCACGGTGTGAGCCGACCGATACGAGGTCTGAGCTCCGTTTCCCGCCCAGGCAGCCTTTCTACCGAAGGGATTGAAGCTCGAGTAAGTTTCCTTTTCGGTCGCCGAGAATGAATAATACGCATTACGGCATACGATCTGATGCGGTCGTTCCTGCTGGCGACGAGTAAAACACCCCCACGAGTCTTCTGTCTCAGCCAAGTTGTCCAATAATGTGCGAGTACATCCGCAAGTAATGGCTATGAGTAAGTGAGTGAAGCCACGGCTCAATATGTTAATTTGTAAGCATCGCATCAATAAAGTTGAAAATACTTTTCAAGTGCTTTAAGACAGTAAGCAAGACACACGCTAGTGCCCGAGGTCAACTTCGTTGCCTCATCCCCTCGCATTGCAATGCTTGGAGTTGCCGACCTTGTTTTACGCAAAATACTGGGACTAGGTAGTGCGTTGATTCTGGAATGACTTTAAAGTCGTAGGTCGGGATTCTGGGGGACCTTGGATGTAAAAAGTGAGGGTGTGAGGTGATTGCTGAGTTCGCGCGCCTCGAGCTCAGTTGCACCTTCCACTGCATCGCAAGAACTCGAGCCGGGGAAATTCTCAAAAGTGTTGTTTCTCCTACCTCTTGCTCCGCAAAGAAGACTGTACGACACTCTCGCAACCTTCTTTTGAGTCTTGCTACAGTATTCTATTTCTATGGAGACCTCATTCTAGTTGAAGCTGTGTCTTACTAAAGATTTATCGGAACCCATCTTGTTTCCTCAATTCTCATAGGCTATGCGACGGCGGTCTGTTTGGTGTGCTTGATCGACTAGACAGGCGTATAATGTGTTTCTCAGCAAGAAGGTGCCAGCTGATCTTTTGACTGGCTAACAGGCCCACCCACCCTCTTTACTCAATTCTTCCTGGCGACCAATTACCCCTGTCAGTCAAGGAACGACCCTCTTGATTGCAATGACCACCATCGGAGGTCTTTGCGGCGGGACATCATAGCATATATGGCCAATGACCTTTTCAGGCGGCGACGATTGAAGAGAAACGACTCTCCCTAATTGTTAAAGCACCTCGTTCATATGTTGTCTAATCCCAATACGTCTAGTTGACATGCCTGGGGGCCTACAATGAGGGGATCTCCTCCCCATGGCGTGTTTGAACCACATGAGTTATTGACCGGACCCCTACGAACCAAGCCTCGTCAGCTGCGGACATGAAATTGCAAACTTTATAAGCATGCCGCATGGATGGAATCTAGAATTTCAGAACGTCCTCTCCTTGCCAATGGGTTGCGTTCAAATAGATGGAATTATGGCACGGCATTACAATACATCTTGCAAGGGCAGATGTATTCCTGGAATTCGATATTTGGGACGGGGTTTGCCGCAACATCTTTCAAGCCTGTCATTTATGGATCTCACCTGCTTGCCAAATGCCAAAGCCTCCAACTCCGCGTTCTGCAGATCACGGAACTTTTAGACGATCGCATCTAATGATTGGTTATTGAATTACACGGTTGCTGCCACCCGAACAGCTAGAAACAAAAGATGAAGCTTGTGGGATATTCGAGGGCGGAAGACCCGGGTCGCGCGCTCACCGCCAGCTTCCTGTTCTAATTGTGGCACACATTGTCTTACTATCATGTGCTGCAGTGGCAATTTCAATCGATCGTGCTTATTGCTTTGCATCAGGACAGGTGAAGCGTCGGGACCGCAGACCAGGAAGTAGATCCAAATCAGCCAACATCGTATGCTGAAGATAACAGTAGGAGAAGATCCCTACATAATTAGTCTAGGAACGCTCATGCGACTGAAGATGACTTACACACCTTGCTGGGTTGGGCTCACTTGCAGTGAGCGCTGCAGATACGCATATGCTCGAGATGGAGCAAAGGATCGTCCCAAGATCTGAGCCGTCCGCATATTTTATGCAAGTAGCTCAAACCACGAGAACACCAATCGCCTCACTGCAGATCTAAGAATACTCCTGTTTACACCAACTTAGCTCGCACCTCTAGACAAAAGGATCTCACCCATCCTCATATCATGATTACACTCTACCTCTGATCCTGGGGAAGCTCTGGGGGTCTTTATCCCTCCCGGCCGACTTTCCCGACTTCGGTTGGTTCACTTGAATGGCTTCCTAGCACCATCTATCAAGCTTGTCATCCGAACTCTCTATGAAGTCGATGTTAATCGAATATACATCTCCTGAGACTTCGAAGCAGCATTTTCTCACGCCCACACGGTTTCCAAGGCCACAAAGAAGCTCATTTCCCTTCGAAAGCTCGCTGCAACCAGGAATCATTCTAGTAGCACGATAAACATAGCATACTACACCTCAAAACCCCGGCGTGGAGGCACCGAAGACCTAGTAATGAATTCACAATCGACAAGTTCAAGCCTACGACGCACAAGCTGGTTTCCATTTCCATCAAAGATGCAAGCAATTTCGAACAACTGGATCACAAATACTAGTCGGAACATCAATTGAGCTGGAATCAGGTTCTGGCTTCGCGGATAACTTGCAAGTTGAGGGGGCACATGGAAAAAACAAGGTATGCCTTTGCGCCTAGAAAGGCCTTCCACGGTATAGTTCATGGCCACTTGCTGCAAGATTATATTGCCTCAAAGATAGTCCTTGGGTACTTGCTGTCACCTTTCTTCTGGATTTGATTGTGTTACATTCAAGAATGGTAGAGGAACAGACTTCAGATCTGTTTCATTGGAAGCATGCCTTTACAAGGCCTGAAGTAATAGCGAATACTCGAGACGCACTTGGCTCGGCCTTTTGGGAAGATCCAATTGAGAGGTTGCAGTGAAGACTATTAGAAGCCGTAACTTCCATGAAAATCCGGGAAGGGGACTTTGCACAGGTTCACCGGATAACCCACTGTAAGAACTCTTCAACGGTCTTTGTGGGGTTTTGGGAGTGCTTTGAGGAGAATTTAGACCAATACCGTTGCTAGACTTCCAAACAATAGGGGTAGACGCCACAGCTCGCTTAGCTGACAGGCTTCTAGAGCTCGGTGTAACCATAGGCTACAGGCTGATAGGCTGCACAGGCCCCTGCCTCAGCGCACACGAATGCCACGATCCGTTCTCGCATCGGCATCTGGGGCCTGAACGCCCTGCCATTTGCGTCAACGTGTCACATCGAGATACGAGTTACCCCACGAGCCTCAACTCGTTGGTTACTCAAAGCCCAATTACTCTGATTACTCAACAACGAATTCCAAATACCTTTGTGCCTCGGACATACTCACTATACTCAATATATCTGAAAAGCGCTGTATTCCGAGATAAAGTCGCCAGATACTTCAAGAAACGCCAGCAAACAATGTCAGAAAAAGTGTCTGCGCGCCGTTGAAATTGCACAATGCTGTCATTAGGCTTGACGGTTCTATAACATTGAATCGGAAAAGACCACTCTGGACCACGCCTTGTGCTACGTCGAGATTCAAGGGTCTGACAAGCATCGAACATCTCCCGCTTGCTTCCATGGTAGTTCTGCCTCATATGCAGCCCTATTTTGGGAGGGTTTTCGCTACCAAGATCTAAAGGTTGCACAAATGACGGTCAATCTAAGACTCTAAGATCCCGTTTGAAAGGCGCTAAGCCACCCACGTCGCGACGAGACACAGATCCCGGGATTCAGTGCCGGCCAATTATTCTAAGGGTTGCTTTGAGTGAAGGAAGGGACATCCAGGGCCATTTTCTCACTTGACTTGAATGATCTCTATTTGTCATTTATTGGTACTACCTACTTGCGAATCGTGAAACTGAGGAAAGCTTTCTATACTATGGTCTATCCTAAGTTTTCCAACTGCTAAAACTCTTAAGCAATAATAGAATGTTTTCGTGTCGAATTCAAGTTTTCTAGCAGGCTCTTGATAGCGTTATTATGATAAGGATACTCGACTCAAAATGTATAGTTCGAGAGCGCATTCTCTATGGTGGGAGCGTTAGCCGAGTGCTCGGGAACTTTTCATTGTACCCCTTTCGATCCGGAATCAACACGCACCCGAACTAGCGACCCGTATCGTCCCTTTTTTCTCACATAGGTCCAGACCCGGGATTCTGACTTTCCGCTGCACCCCTTTCCCAAAGATATCATGATTGTCTTATAGCCTCATCAGGGCTACGAAAGTGCGCATTGACACGGCGATCTTCATTTCATTTCATATTCTGGAGGAACAAGATACCGGTAGATCCCATTTCTTCGCGCCTTCAAAAATCGCAACGTTAACTCGAGACACGGGAATGAAGTTCTTTGGGATGAATGGCCGAGTTGGTCCTTGGCGCTGCTATGCAAGGCATGCGTAAGAGGAACTAGAATGTTACCTTGCGTTGAACCGATCTTGGGGATACTCAAGGGGGTCTCGAGATCGAGTAAAGAGTGAGGCGGATGTTTACCTCTTTGTTGTTCTGGTGGTTGGTGGTCGCTTATGGGGCTTGAGGAAAGGGGGTAGGCAGTTTTCGAGATGGAAGAGCATCAGACCCACCAGTATTAAGTGATAATGTTGGAAGTGACGACGAGTGATGTAATGTAGGCTGGAATTTTCAGAGGGCGTCTCTTCAATAGCAGGTGAAGCTCAGACTCAGTCTTCTTAGCTGAAGTTGTAAAGTCCAGCAATTTTGCAGGCTTTCAGCGTCCTTTCGAGGCTGCTCTTCCTAGAAAAGTTGCAGAGAAATAGCTGTGATCAACGTTTCCACTCCAATGGCAGTGAATTTTCCAGCTCGATTTAGTTTTTCCCCCGAAGTACTCTCACCTGAAGCTCAGGAGAGAATATTGCTCATCTACACATACTCTTGAGGCTACATTCATAGAGGCATTGTGCTTATGTCCATGTTCTGCAAATTTCCCTTCTGATCGAGGCAAAGGGGGTCGTTATTTGCAAACTTCCACGGCACCTTCCCAAAACGATAATGACGACCAATACGACCAAGCTATGCCCGGCCGTATACCTTCTCATTCCGGTCAGTCCTCGAGGCCCTTGCAATCTACTCGATCTGGGTGCAGATATACCAGAACGGCTTTTTAAAACTTGTGCAAAACGTTTGCAATGTCGAGCCCGAACTCCTACCATGCTCCAACCTCAATATCAAACATAAATACTTTCAATCAGTGGTTGAAGTTTGCCTGGGGCTGGAACATTAAGTATAATGCTTTTGCTTTAGCGATGCTGGGACACTCTTTGATATATGCATACTGTTATGAACTGAGGGGGGTGCCGGTCTGAAGTACACAAAAGCGCCGGCTCAGCTACGAAATATTTATTCCCTTGGTAGAATAACAACTGCTTGGTTCCAAGCACAGCCATGCCATAGCTGGAAAGCTCTGCCGCAAATATCCCTCGTCGATTCATCGTGGAAGCTTTGTGCCATATCGCTACTGATGCTATGGCCTGATATTCACTTCTCAGCTGCTGACGACGCCTTTCACAGCAGCAGATATACAGGCTGTAAGCTGGTTTGCCGTGTTCATCCTACCAATTTGTTTTAACTTGGCGCAAGCGCACTCTTTTTCTGGAGGTAAGTTTTTATTCTTGTAGTACGATAGCTACAGCCTCTCGCTAACGACTATAATCTGGGCTTTGTACCTTTTTCACGAGATCAAGCTTAGAAAGCTTGATATGGGTTCTACGTCTAAGCATGATACATGACATTCTACATAACAAGACGTATGCTGTTTGATTAGTAGTACCGTTGCTCTCAAACTTCCATTACCATGCATGACATGCAGGGATTCTGATGGTACGTACTCCTTACCTATGTAGATAATACATACGATCCAGCTAGTCTCATGAGGCTGTTTGCGCGTTTGAAGTTTTCCCTGTTGTGGTGACTGTCTCAAGTGGGATTTATTGTCTTTCAAAGGAGCGCATATTACAAGCTACTATGGCGACATTCACATCGCACTGCTGTTTTTACTCTTTGAATGACATGTATTATCGAGACAAACACCAAATTCAACTACTACATATTGAACCCTTTGCTAGCCACTTATCTGCTACGATAGAGTGAGAAAGAAGACCTATCAAAGACGCTTGTCTGACCAGAGACATGAATGCAGACAACCCTTGAACGGCACAGGGAGCACGTCATAAACAAGTGCTTTAGCGAGTTTCTCGGAAACAGTCACTATTTGCAATTCATTAGCTGAGTCACAGCTGTTTGCCCTTCCTTCCTATTATTGAAGATCTAAGTCCGAGTGCCACCGTTAGATGAAATTAAAGTCTCTCGGATCCTGCATCTACTGCTTGAAACACATCAACCTTGACAGGATCCTCAAGGAGATATGTTACCATAAACCGATTCCAGATGCCGGCATACTGAGACGGCGGCTAGAATTGAACGCAGCCAATTCATTTCGGAAATATGAATCACTTGGATAGTTAGGTAATTGTCAGTAGCAATGGTGGGAGATTCATTGTTTGCCCTAGCATGAATGTTCTCTCATGATCCCCATCTATTCAAAGGTGTCTCTATTCATAGCAGATCCTACGTTTGTCATATTTCTTACTCTTACACTGTAATTTCCTAACCCCACTTTATCATTCCCCATAGCAGGAGTGTGTATTGCCTTTCGCTGCTACAAATCAATATCAAAAACATATTCGAGTTGCAGCGTATTCATTCTCGCTGTCCTACCCCTTCTCATTGCAATGAATTCACCATAAAATATTGCATTCATACAGTAGTCTGTGAATTCGATTTTCAAGTTCGGTGATTCATAGTGGGAGGGGTAGTAAAATGGATGTTGATAAATATATCGCTTCTTGTTACTTTGCCACTTTTCTTTCAACTTCTTTTTCAACCAAAGTTCCTTCAAGCTTTGACTTGCTACCTATTAATAGCAAAAACCAACCATAAGTTTCAATAGTTTAAAGACCATGATGCCCAGCATGTCTTTTGCCTCTATTACCCTCTTGCAACTTTGCCTCCTCGCTTCCCTCTTGACGGTTGTACGCGCAGCTTCCCTCGTCTCTCGTGGAAACTACCCTGTCCCTCGTGGTCTGCCTTACAATGATCCGCCCCAGTGGATTCGACACTTCAGGGAGAACAGTGACAAGGGTGAAGCAAGCCAAGTAGGATGGGCTTACAGCTGGGGCTCAAGCATGTACGTTTTCTTGAACAGCATTCTGTCTTCTGCCTGTAACCTTCATGTTACCCTACTTACCGAGAATCTTCTAAACCCATACTAATTATCATTGTTTTACACAGGGCAAGTGATTTCCCCTCAGACTTGGAATTTGTACCCATGTTGTGGGATGACAGGCCAGAACACACGAGCTCTGTGAGTTACCTCCCCTCGTCTTTTTTCCAGTTCACATCAAGTGCGTGCGGTGAGATATACGACCTCCTACTGATAAAAATATGCACCTCAGTGGATAGACAACGTTAATCATGCACTCGGACGCGGCGTCAAATGCCTTCTATCCTTCAATGAACCAGATAACTGCAACCACCAGGCATGCATGTTAGACCTGCCCGTCGCCGCGCAACACTACATCGACTGGATGAACCCATTTCACGGGCGGGCATTCCTGGGCGCTCCAGCCATCACTAGCGATCCGAAAGTTGGTATTCCCTGGCTGAAAGGCTTCATCGCTGCTTGCAACGGACGTTGTAGTATTGATTTCTACACCGTGCACTGGTACGGCAACTGGGATCAGCAGCAGGAGTTCCATGACTTTCTGTTCCAGATCCATGACATTCTTGGAGATGGGCCAACTCAGAAGATTTGGATTACGGAGGTGTGTTTACTGTCTATTCTTCAAGTCTTTTGAAGCATGCGCGGCTGACTTCTGATATAGTTTCATGCCGAGGGCACCACGGACCAGCAGATCGCCTTCCTCAACTATGCGATCCCGCTTATGGATGGGCTTGACTGGGTTGTCCGATATGCGTGGTGGTGGACTCAGCCCGGATCCGATGGAGCGCTTACAGATGGGAACGGCTTTCCAACGGAACTGGGTCATGTATACACATACAGAGGAACATGAGAACTTGATTGAAGAAGCTTGCTGAGATAAGTAATTTAGACAGTTGCAGGTATAGCGGCCATAGCGACAGCTTTAGCGTGTCTTAATGGGTTTGCTTACATGGGATCGGCGTTGGGTAGTTTTTGCACTCTTGGGCAGCTGGCTGGCACTGAGCAATTAACGTTGAATTTTTCTTTCGCAATATTCACATGCAAGCACGCAATGTCCTTCCTTGAGTGACTCCTTTGAATACATTGACTATATTGAATAATGATAGTGACCGCTTTCAGAAGCGCGGTTCTCAAGTGAGATATCGTACGTTATCCCCTCGCTACCCCATCTACCTGACTTTAGCGACAAGAGCTCCAGCCTATAGGGCTCATATGTTTATCCATATGTGCTTCTAAATCGGTCTACGATGCGGGTAGTAGCATCAACCATTGCAGGTTGAGGGGGTTGATCAAGGAAGAAGGGGGTTTGCTCAATCCTTGTGTGGCCCACAAACATTCAAGCTCCATTAACCCGCGTGCTTAAAGCTTTCCAGTGAAAAGCTTTTTCAACACCTCAGTAATATCTTTGACAGCCAAGTGCATGGTGAATTTATAGGTAGTTCTGCTTGGATGCTTCAGGTTATATCAGCATTGATCCGTACCACAATAAATACCCCGAAAGAGCCGAAGCTAATTTGGTGTTCTTCGCAGATAGACCAATAAGAGAGAGGGACTTACACAAAACTTTCAAACGGCATTCCCCTAATTGTGCGAGTACCGCTCGTTTCATCAGTCTCCCATTCCTCAGGCGTAAAGCTCACTTCTGCCCAGCTCCTCAACATGCGCCTCCAATAGCAAGCCTGGGCCGCAGGCGTCAGATACCGATCACGGAATGCGTCGATACCATTCTTCGCTATCCGTTGTGCTTCTTGGGGGTTCTGCAGCAGGAACGTGATTTTTTCTTCGAGATCTGAGAAATCGGTCTCTACTTCGACGATGTTTTGAGAAGGTCCTGATGAGATTAGGAGAGGGTGGTGTGGTTCTAACCATGTTCTCTTGTGCATTATTACCACTGAGTTGCAGTTTTGGAGGTATTTTCCTCGGCCAGAGTAGCTATTACCTGTAGGGAAAGAAAGTATTAGCCTTCTAACACTTCACTTTCAAAGTGTTCACTCGAGGTGGGTGTACTTTGACTCCAATCCTTTTGCTTACCCTCAGTTTGTATAACGAATTGGTACTGGCAATGTCCGGGTATGGGTATGGCGTTGGACGTAACCCCATTGCCAGCAGTTGAATTGGTATCAGTCCACTGCATAGCTTCCACATCTGCCCAATCCTTGTTCGCCGTGATGCTCAACAGGTTCTTTCTAACCGCATTGGTATTCAAGGCGCCCCTCCACACAACCTGTTTCTTTTTATCGGCAAAGTCAATCTCGTTGATGGCAATTTCTCGTCGAATCTGCTCATAAGAACCAACGAGATCATTAGGCCAACTCCAGTAGCCAAAATCCGACATTAGCCATTTTTCTTCCTGCTCTTCTGTACGCGTAAGCGCCCAGATAGAGTGTCGAAGATTCTTGGGGTCGGCAATGTCCGTGGTCGAGAAAGAGAACTCGACATTGGGAATTGGACTCGGCGAGGTGATGATGGCTCTGTGGATAGCGTGTAGAAGACTAAGCCCACGAAGACTACCAACTCCACTGCCGGAGAATTTCGTTTCAAGAACGTAAAGCTGTATAGAGAGGTTTAGCGCGATCTCTCGAGAGACTGGGACTTCGAAATGTGATGGGGCTTACCTGCTGATTGATAATCGCTGCCCGGACGGCACCATAATCCTTCCATGATATATCAACATCGTCAGGGGTAATCTTGCCAACTTTCTTTCTGTATTCTACAGCTCGGTCTATCTCTGTGAACAATCCCGGAAAGGCTGCGTCACATTGCTCGGCTGCCAGCCCGTACGCTCTCTCATCTCGAGTGGTGTTGAAGCTCCACTGTCCCTCTTCATGCGTACTTGGAGCTGCACTAGGAGTTGGCGCATCTGTCTGAGTAGTTGCCCCTTTAGAGATAACTGCCTTTTCTGCTGATGTGTAACTATTTTCTGGTTCTGAGTCGTCCGTGGGTGAGGTTACGTGATCTTCACCTGGCAAAACAGTTTGACAGATAGTTGAGGAGATCGCTGACGTGGGTAAGGGACTCGTCATGTGGGTATTGAGGACCTGCTGTAGTATATAAAAAGAGTACAATAAGAGAAGGAGAAGTATCGCCCCTGTGGAAACAACACCTGTGCGGTTCAAGCCCCGAATTTTGAAAGTCATAATTATATTGAAAAAGTGAACGCGTGAGGATGAAATTTGATAGATCAGGAACCATTATCATATGGAGGAAAGAGGAACAAGACACGCACGTTCCTTACACAAATTACACCTCTGCGCTGTACAGTGACAGCCGTAGGCTACAACTTGTAGCCAGGCAGCTATGTAATGGCCAGTTATAAAAGGATGCAGAGTGTTCACTCCGCCTTGCACATCCGCTACGTGATGTGACAAGTGGCACAGGAACATCAACAGGTAGATATTTACAACATGGTTGGTACAGGCAGCAGTGGAAAGTTATTAACACATAAGATTAAAGTATTGTCTCTTCAGGGGGGTCTTTACAACGGCTACGTACTACAATGGTGACTACATAGTAAGCAGCAGGTTGCAGCACAGCATAGTTAACACCTAATGCCAAAATAGTTGTTAGAAAGTTCGTTTCAATACAAGTAAAAGCCACGCGGTAGTTCTAATGTTTTGATCACGCTTACTATTGCTATTCTGCGCTTGTACTCGTATCAAGCGAGGCAGAGTTTATACGAGCCCTAGTTAATAAGGGGGCAAAGCTGGAAGGAGGTTTTAGTGGTACAAGAGAAGTAAATCTACATCCTTCTGATCTGATAATTCTGCTTTTTCACATTCTAAACTACTACATAGCTAGCAATTTAGGCATTTAGGAGCGCTATGAAGAAATTAATAAACGATGTTATAATTGAGCCGCTGAAATGGCTTGCAGCATACCTAAATACTAGATCTATCCGGGGGATATCTCTAGTGGTTTCTTGGGATTAGGTTACTCCCATTGTCCTGCGACCCCAAATCACGTAAAGAATAGTATCAAACTCTAGATATAATAAGAAACCGCTCACATTACTTCGATGCAATTGACCTGTATCAAGTTCAACAAGTCATTTTGAAAAGAAGGGAAAAAACACTGATTTCTGCCTCGCCAGCATGACGATATGACCAAGAGCCGATCAATCCTTTCATATTCTTCAATTCGGGGCTGTGAATAATTGATGCATCGAGACCATTACCTAATCCGTAAATCTTTAGCCCCTTCTATTGCCAATCCTTGCTGAAAGGGGGCTTAAGCGAGGATTGTTCGTTTAGGTAGGTACAAGTATGTCTACCTACCTAGGTACGCGCTAGTTTGAGGCGCGGTGTTCCGCGTCAGTGTGTAGGTGAGTAGAGATGGAATAATAGGTAGATAAGCATTGGGGCTATGATTGTGGGGTAAAGGAATGTTTAGCCTGCATTTTTTTTTATACTAGATTCTGAGTACCGTATAAATTGGATAGTGCCCCTAGGGCTCTACCTAAGCAGCACAATACTAACTATGCCCCACGCGGCCCTACGCAAGCTCCGGGGCGTTGGTCCTGGTAGTGCTTAGCTAATATATTATCTAAGCGTCTTTTAAAAACAATTTTATATAAGTGTTTTAGGATTAGAAGTAGAGTAGAAGAAGGCTATAAGGGGAGGTGCTAGCGCTAGTAGAGATTCAAGTTTTTTTTTAGGGTATTAATTATATTATATAATAATCCTAATCTTATAGCTTATCTGTAGCATTAGTACTTAGCTTTAAGAGTTTAAACTAATCTTATACAAAAGTATCTAGCTATATAATATCACCTAACTCCTATATATAAGAAACAGCTATATATAATAACCTTATAATAAAATCCTTAACTGAAAAGTTTAGTACAATCTTAGAAAGCATTAGTCCCTAGCTCTTATACACTATTATTATATATATAGCTTAGAGAAGTATATTCTTTCTTATATAATTACAATTCTTATACTTAAACCTTTATATAATAGAAAAAACAAGTATATAGTTTATATTTCTATAGATTAGACTTATATAACTCTTAAACTCTATTAGAATTATAATTAGTAAGTTAGTTTTAATATTCTAGCTCTCTATCTATATAATATTTTATATAACCTTAATAGAACTATTTATAAGACTCTACTCTATTTATAAGTTATCTATAAGCATTATATAAGCCCTAATATAAACTACTAAGCTAATATCTAATCTATTTATTTTATTATCTATTACCTTTTAAGCTAAGTCGCTAGTATATAATAATTATATATATAAGATAGGCTAGTTATAGTCTTATAAATAGGTATAGTTATAGTAAGCTACTTCTATATAAGTAAAGAATAGTTATATAGTAGTACTAAATAACTTAATCTTATTAGAGAAAAGGTTCTACTTAAACTAAGAAGTAAACTATTTAAAGCTTATAAGAGAATAATTACTAATTTGTAGCTCTAATAATACCTATTTAAAGCTAAGGGACTTAGAACTAATCCTTTACTAGCATTATAGAGTAAGTAATTAAGCTATATAATTAAGAGCTATATATATAAGTTTGCTATTAATCTAAGTATCTATAGTATAAAGCTTCTTTCTTATATATATTAGGCTCTTAGCAACTAGTAATAACTGCTTAAAGTCCTTATATATAATAATACTTACTCTACTATAAGGTTTATCTAATTATAAAGAAAAGATCTTATATAACTAGAAGTAGATTATATCTAGAAGCTTTATACTAATTATAGACTTCTTATTAATAATTAAGTACTTTATATTCTAAAGAGTATTCTATAAGTAGTTCTTTATACTAGGTGTTAGAGGTATATAAGTGCTTATTCTATTATCTCTCTCTTATATAGGAATCTTAAGTAATAAATAGATTATCTTACTTTTAAAGTTATATACAACTACTCTAGTTAGTATAGTATATATAATAGAATTCCTCTCTCTAGCCTTATAAGCTAAAGTAGCTATTTATACACTTGCTTATAAAAGAATATAAGTTTTTCTAGTTCTAGTAATTCTATTAAAGTTTAATTATAAAGGCGTAGAAGTATTACTAATAAGCATTATAGTATAGTAGTCTATAAGAATATTATATACCTTTTACTACTTAGTATTTAAGATAAGATCCTTTAGGTTAACTATATCTAAGAGAATATACTTAGTAAAGAAATCGTATTTTATAGCATTCTATTAGTTAGTATCTATTTATAAATACTAACCTCTATACAAATTCTAATTATATATATAATCTAAATCTTACTTATTTAAGTTATTAGGATCCTCTTATTATATACTAGGATCCCGCTAAGGATTAATTACTTTATATATCTTAAGTTCTATATAAGGCATAACTAGTAGAGGATTACTTTCTAACTTCTTATAATTATTATTATCTAGAATCTAATTCTTCTTACTAAGATATTATAAAGGGACCTTATTATAAAAGTTATTAGAGTAATCCTTATACTATTTGCAGTATATAGAATATATCTTAGTAAAACTATTATAATTCTAACCCTTTATAATAAGAAGCTCCTTAACCTTTATAAAGGAATAAATAAGTATAAGCTTTATATAATAGTAATTCTTATATTAATTATATATTAGAGATAAGTTATAAAGCGGGAAGTATTAAATTATCTATAGCTTAGCTCTAGGCTAGAGTATAAGCTTTATAATAAAGTTGTATTTCTATAACTATTAAACTAAGATTATATCTTATAAATATTCTCTCCCTTTAGAATACTAAATATAACTCTTATACTACTTATATACTAAGAGCTTCTCTCTTAATAACTCGTCTAACTTAATTATAATATATTATTATTAACTCTTCTTAGAGTAATAGAAAAGGTCTATAAACTTGTATATTAATTATTATTAAGAGATCTTAAAAAGAATATAAGAAACCTCTTATACTAACTAACTTTACTTCTTTAGAAGACAATTTAAGAGCTTATTAATAAAGGACTTTATTAGGGAGTTTATATTAATATATAAAAGAATCTAATAGAAGTTAGTTAT